>VRMD01000328.1:0-29257 GCA_009872375.1 Sminthurides bifidus
GTTTGCAGATTGTGTCTCAAACAAATGTCAGTGTCAAATGATGCATGACGTGCTACTTCACACGGTCGAGGAGAATGGCGTCTGTGTGAGCTATTGTGAAAGTTGCAAAAAGGTGGAGATTTCCCTCTTCGCAAGCATGACAATTGGAGCTGCCGTGCTGTTTGTCATAGTATTCGCTATTTATAGAACTGTTAATTCTAGAAAGAAGAAATAAAGTATGTCGTTTGACGACGCTAACTACTCTCTGGTATTATGTGCATGAACCCTTAAAAAATCCTGGTAACATTGGTTAATAGTATCATCTTAATGCATGAGTCCTGAAAAAATCCTGATAACATCGTCTGATTGGCTACGAGTTTTTTATTTTCGGAAAGATGTGTATTTCACAGATAAATTATGCATCGATGCTGTTAACACAGTCTAAGATCTACTTAGCAGAGCATCCGGTCTGGATGATTTTGTATCCGTTCTCTGGTCTGAAACCGATGGAGTAGACCATTTCATCCAAAACGTTGTGCACAGTCTCGTCCAAGAAACGGTTTCGGCTCAAGATGGTCATCTTCTCCTCCATGACACCGTTGCTGTCCAAAGTGCACAAGTACTGGAGAGCCCAGGAATCCTCATCAGAGGCGACGATGGTGGACTCGCCGACTTTGACTGAAAAAATGTATACAAATATCAGCTAGAATGGCAAATCATGTCGTGTCTCCGAATCAGTTCTACCGAACCCACAGCCAGCTTTCATTTTGGAATTGGGTGGATTTGCATTCATGGCTCGTTCATTATTAACTTACCGAAATCTTCAGCCAAAACCCATTTGGATGGAAGAGGTGCGGGAACGAAACCAGTGGTGTTTCCGTTTACAAATTGGAACACTTTTTGGACAGGGGCACCGACCTCTCCATTTGCAAGTTCCAGGTATCTGTTGTAGGAAGTACACAATTTAAGATGGGTTTCCCTCGACTAATCCAGAACTGTCTTTATTGAGTCTGTGTAAAACTAGCTCTTACTGTTCGTTAATGGTGAAATGCTCCGCAGGGCCGGTGGGGGCAATATTGGCCTCCATGCAAACGAAGTTAGGGATGGAAGCCTGGTCTGCTCTGGCATAGTGAATGGAAATTGGGTACCATTGGCCGACAAACTAGAAAACAAGGAAGGATTCATGCTTAAAAAATTGGTAAGCATAACAAATTGATTTTAAAAAGCCCTCAACCCGAACCTCGGAGCTTACGGGTCCAAAAAAAGATTTATATTCTTCTCTCTCGACTAACCTTTTCCATGTCAAGGAAATGATGAGGGGTCATGATGTTGGTGTGACATCTTTCGAACTGTCCCAAAGCTGGAGAAGCGCACATAAGCGCTGCGAGGGCCAAAGTTACTTTGCTCAACATGGTGGAAACGTTTGGATAAATGAACGGTGTGATTATTTCAAACTTTCGCAGACCGTATTGGTGTCAGAACTGGGTTACTGGAAGCTTCAGCTCTGGATTTATACTCATTTCTGGAAGTTTTATCAAACTTCGTTGGACAGGTGGTAAATCAGTGGTTTGCGATTGATTACCAAATATGCAAACACAATCCACGGGGTTTTTACGCAAAGATTACATGGCTTAAGCCCAGTAGGGATTTTTGATTATGCAACAGATGAATGTTTAGCTTCGCAATGCTTTCTGTAGGGGAATACGCTAATATGGGCGTGGATTGACATGTGACCAATTTTGTGCTGATAATTGATCATGATTTAATCATAGTCACTGAAACACTTCGACTTTTGTCCTAATTACGCAATTATGATACAATAATGAGAAAAACAAGCCACTTCAACTGCGTGAATCACCAAGAGAAAGAGTACACAGGCAGCGCAAAGCTGGATACACATTTTTGTCCGATTACTTGGCTCACCTGGCGGTTGCATTGGGCAAGTTTCAAGTCTCATCAGGCCATCTTCTATTTCAATGAGCTGGCCAATCCGAAGCCTCATCTGGCAGAAGAAGGCCACAGGTATGGATTTTGTCCACGAAAGTAAAGCTTTTAGATTAAGTTTAAATTTTAGCAAACAATGCGAAAACTACGAGTGACTAATCAGCACTTTAGGTCTCATCAGGTGATAAAATTGGAATATCTTAAAACGCCAGGGCCTTGTTCCATATCTTGAGAGCCTACAGTGTCCATCCTTTTTATCTACCTTGTCATCAATGTCATCAATCACCGTCCTACTGTCACACTGTCACCTGCTCAATAACCTGTACTAATTACTGTAAGGCAATGTAATATTTTTATGAAGCTACCATCTTATACAGCACAGGCTACATACTACAATCACTTGATGACTAACTAATTAGGGATCCAAGAAAGGGCCAGTGATTTTACTCTCATTACTTGAAGTGCTCTGACTGCAACGTCTAAGCCTTTCCACCACGCTGCCTCCATAACTACCCGTACAAACGGGACTTCTAAAATGATTGCAGATATGCTACTATATGAAACCGGTACCCCTACAATTAGTGTTAAAGCTGTCATCCGTGTAATTTGCTCATTCATAATTGAACCTGGCACGAGTCCGTGATGAATGACTAATTGAAATTGAAAGTACGGAGCCCTTTCAGTCAAGGATTGCCTGTGAAAACAATTAGTGTTAAAGCTGTCATCCGTGTAATTTGCTCATTCATAATTGAACCTGGCACGAGTCCGTGATGAATGACTAATTGAAATTGAAAGTACGGAGCCCTTTCAGTCAAAGATTGCCTGTGAAAGAGCCAGGAAGTTACTGAGATGGGTTGAGGAATTTTTACCACCAGAATTTTATTTTTGACTCCATGTACCATTCAAAATGAACAACTTTCTCAAGTTGCGAACCTCAATTTTCTGGTGCATAGCAACACTTATCATTTTGAATGCCCAGTGCTCCCTCATATCGGACTTCGTGCACTTCCGCATGCCATTGGAACCAACGGTACTACCACATACTCGGATAACAGCTCGTCAATTTAACGGTAACCGCCCTCAGAATGGAGGTGGTGGAGGATTCACCAACAACAGACCCTTCGGCAACATTGGACAAGGTCAGGGGGGTGGGAACAGGCCTTCTAGGCCATCGGGTGGATCCAGCTCCGGCTCTAGTAGTGGTGGTCCTAGTGCTAGTGAAAGTGCTCCTGGAAACAGCGACCCTGCTGCTAGTTTATTCACACGAATCCCTCCTCTGCCAATCCCCCCACTCGGTCTCGGGGCACTCGGCGGTTTTCCCGGTGGGGGAGGAGCAGGCGCCGGACCTGGATTTGGAGAACAGGGCCTTGACGTCATTCCCTTTGGCTTTGATGAATTCATTTTGATTATGGTGCCACAGTTTAAAATTAAGGTGAAGACTCCAGAGTGGTGGGGTGCGGATATCAAGTTCTCCTTCCCTATTACAGGTAAGACGCTCTATTAGACATTGTCTTCTAATTCCAAGATAAGGCTTACTGCAATGCAGATTTTTGAGAAAAGCCAATGGCTTTATGTAAATCAGGATTTCTACAGTACTTATCAGTCTTGGTTCTGTTTTCAGTCTTCTTCGACAAATTAGTGATTCCTGAATCTGGTCCACCCCTGGCATTTTTTCCCTTCGGTCCTATCAGACCAGTTCACAGGAACAAGTTCAAAAAGGAGAAGGACAAAGACAAAGAATCAGAAGGAGAGGAAGACGCCGAGGAGCGTGCCAACAGGGTCAAGCGTGGCGCTGCCTCAAAACCTATTTTGTCGCTCCCCCCGCCCGAGGCAAACCGTGGGGGTGAAAGGGCAACTGTGAATCCCGAAGATGGAGCGTATGTTAGACTCTTACGGCATTCCAGGCCGCGCTTGCATTTTGCGCACAGTGTGCGAAGTCCATAGCAACGAAATTGCATAAGTCCTATGGGCTCCTTGGGGAAGTTCTCACCCTCCTTTTCAAGTGAGTAAAGTTTGCCAATTAAGCTGTCGTCAATAGAATGCAATCATGGGTAGTTGATCCCTTAAGGGATAGCCTGGATGAGTGTCACGACATTAGATTTCAAGATTTATTTTCTATCTTAATAGAGTGAGCAGATCTTCTTACGCTCTCAGTCATTTACCAGACTACCACGAAGCAGAAATGGCGGGGAAGGCCAGGAATTGCGAAATGTACGAACAACAATGTGAATACTCAATTTTGACAGATGAATAAAGCAACTTGACTACCGTCTTAATGTTCCTATGTCATTCAGCCTTTCATTCACCTGCAGTTCCATAGATGCAGTCGATTTATGCAAATCTGGAAAGAACCTAGTATTTTTAAGGCATCATTAAATCTTAGTATACATTACCATGTTGCTATCAACTATGTTGATTTGTTTGGCGACTATTCTTATTGCTAGCTGGGGAATCAGTGGGATCAGAAAGAATCCGCGAGGATTTCCGCCAGGTAGTGGAAAATTAATTAATACTTTTCAAAGCTGCCGTTACGGGGTTCTTGTTCTTTACCAGATCCTAATTCTTAATCCTGGAAAACTAATTTGCTTGCAAACAGGGTACACAGGGATTCCACTACTGGGATTTCTTATCCACTTCATTCGCCAAAAAGGCTACATTTCAAAGCTAGTAGGTTTGAAGAAATCCTACGGCAGCATTTGCTCCGTCAAATTAGGATCCTACAGGTTTGTGAACCTTCGTATGAATTATAAATTAACATGTTACTTTCCTCATGCAGTTTCACGGAAAATCAATGGGAAAGATTTGCGATTCGGGTTCCAGATTTTTGTGCTTGAACGACCCCAAAGTCATTCGAGAGGCTTGGTCAACGACAGCTTTTTCAGGTCGACCTATGCTTCCCCTAATCACGGAACGAACATATGGGAGGCGAGCTGGTGAGAAAAACCGATGATTCCCGGGCTTTGTGATTTGATAACGTCTGTCGAAGAGACGCGTGTGGCATAGCTGTAGCAATTATTTTCTGTTTTCTTTAACTCGATTTATTATCTTCCAGGTATTATTTTTAACGACGGGGAAGAGTGGAGCAACCACCACAAGTTTGTGGTCAAGTCCCTCAAGCTATTCGGCTTTTCCTCCAAAAATATGGAAATTCTCATACAAGAAGAAGCAAAGGATCTTGTAAGAGCGATAAAACTGGGGCGAAATTCCCCTGTCTCTACCCAACATTTGTTCAACGTACCGGTGGTTAACGCACTATGGATCATAGTGGCTGGAGAAAGGCTTGACAAAGGAAATCCAATGTTCACCAGGTTAATTGAAGTTCTTGACAGGTGAGACCTGGTCCACTACCATGGCAACAACCATAACTAAAAGCAATGTAACTCTTAATGATACTTGAAGCGCGATTATCACTTAGCAAAATGTTGTAATTGTCACAGAAATATGGAAATGGAAGGACCTGTCAAAGCCGCACTATTCTTACCTTGGTTAACCTTTTTGTGCCCGGGCTTGATAGGATGGAAAAAATACTTGCATGATGCTCATGAGATTTTCGATTTCTGGCAAAATTATGCCCAAGCCAAGTTGAAGGAATTCAACCAAAGGCAACAAGCCAATCCTCCCGAGAACTTTATCCAAGCTTACCTAGCTCAGCTTTACGATTCAGAAATTCTGAAATCTGCATTGCATCAAGATGGAGGGAGTAAGCTCAATTGCTATTGCACAGCATGTTCAAGCAATCAGAGCGATGAAAAATGATTAAATGGCAAATTTATTGGTTTCTACAGTAACCTCTTTGGCTACGACCCTCCAAGATTTGTTCATAGCTGGAACGGAAACCACAGCCACAACTTTACGCTGGATCCTATTGCTTCTAGCGTCTCACCCGGAAGCGCAAGATCGTTGCCTGAAGGAAATCCAGAAAGTTTTGGATGATGGACCCAACATTACCTTGCCCTCAGTGTCAGATCGAAGCAGGTGATAAAGCGAAGCCTAAAGCTGAAATTCTGGCGAAATGTAAAAGATTCTAAACCGTTTCATTTTTGGCTACAGGCTTCCCTACTTTGAAGCAACGCTAGCAGAATGCATGCGAGTCGGAACCTTAGCCCCGTTAGGAATGTTTCACCGTACCATCTCCGACGTCACCTTTCATGGTTTCTTCATTCCGAAAAACACACCTGTGATGTCCAACATTGCTGCAGTTCACTTCGACCCTGATTTATGGCCAGAGCCGGAGAAATTTATGCCTGAAAGATTCCTTTCCAATGGGACCTTCACCAGTTTCAAGCACTTCATACCCTTCGGTCACGGTAAACGAAAATGCATAGGGGAAGCGGTAGCTAAAGATCAGCTTTTCATATTCGTAGCTTCAATTCTCCTTAATTTTGAATTAAGTCTTGAACACCCGGTCTCCTTAGAGCCGAAAGTAGGAGTTTCAGCGTCGCCACAAAACCATAAAATTATTTTTGCTCCTAGGAGTGAAACCCTTAGTTTTCAGTGATTCAATGCCCTTGCAATAGCTCAATGTGAAATAACATGCACAAGGACATATAGACATCCTGAAAAGATTGATTTCATAAGATTTTTTTTGCTAGTTCACATATTTTAGCTACAGTTTGTAAACAATGCGTGCAAAAATAACACAGGCATTACTTTTGAGAGGCGTAGCTAGCGCCATCTTGTCTTTCTACCACTGCGTCACGGGTCGCTTCTCCACCCATTCCTTAATGCCAGGTTGACTAAAGACGGTATTCTGATGTCGCTTAAGGCCGCTGAAGCTGTCAAGTAGATTCGGAATGGCTTTCTCCGTTTGTTGAATAAAATGTGCCGTGTAAAAGTCAGCATAAGTCAACTTGTCCCCCACCAGGTATTTGCCATTGCCGTCGATTATCCGGTTTAGCTTTCGTAGAGTGGCTGGAGCGATTTCTTCACGGAATTTCTTTTCAAGCTCTGCTTTCACTGCAGGGTCTTCGGCGAAATAGCTTTTCGTTGCAGCTGGTCAGATTTCATAAAATTTTTGTTTTACCCTTTCGATTTTTCCCTAACACGGACAATTGAACTAAGCCTCACCTTCGCGGAAATCCACCATGACACCCAGGTACTCATCGCATTTTGCCGTATCTTGCAAACTTGATCCCGCATACCCGTGCTTAGCACCGAGGTACTTGAGAATGGCCACGGACTGCGACAGGGTGAAGTTGCCTTCTTCCAAAACCGGTAGTTTGTTCCATGGAGTCTCTAACGGTTCAAAGAAACGGAATTAACGGTTAAGCTACTGACTTTAAACATGCCGATTAATCATTGTTCCCTTACTTTGCTTCAGCTTCGGCCACTGGTCCTGCTCAATGCGACAATCCTCGAACTCGATACCGGCATGAGCCAAAAGCAGGCGTATCGGTTCCGCTAACGCCATGACGTTGAAGTAAGTTAGCTTGTATTGAGGGGCCATGATGAAATAACTTTGTGGGGAAACTGCCTTGTATGGTCGAATGCACTTGAGCTCACGGGACACACAACTCCAATAAATTGACTGAGTCGGCTTAAGCTGTCAGACTACATGCCGGGACAACATGTCATGGTCCAATTTCTGCAGACAATGTTGCGAAAAATAAACATGCGTAATAATGAGTTATCGTTGCGAATCAACGACAAGTTTACTCAGTCTGAGATAACACTGGCCTTACAATGAGCTGATGTTTTATTGAGTGAACTCAGGCTATTATTCATCTGGACATCGGAGAAACTTACGTAAAATGTACAGTTCTAATCATTATCATTCCACGACAGAATCACGTGAATGAGCTGCATATCGCCCACGTAACATAAAGTGTGATAAGACAAGATGAAACTATTAATAACATTATTAATGCACTTCTCATTGCAAACTCACTTTATACGTTGAAGCAATGTTCCTAATGTGAAATCTTTGCATTGATTCCGCCAGTTTACTTTGGCTTTGGTCCAGATGAGATGTTTTTTTTTGAAATTGCACATGTGCACAACAAGTATATTAGAACAAAGAACAAATACAAGTACCTGGTTGATTCATCTTCAAGTACTACTTAAGCAGAAACTACTTTAGGTTGGATTGTTTCATCTCCGTGTATTTAATGAGAAAGTTTTAAAAGAAAGACGGGAAAATGGCAAAGGATGAATTAACTGACTCATGAACTATGATCTGGCTTATTAGTTTTGTCTAAAAGGGCGTGACCGGGCGCTTGGCCACCCACTCTTTGACACCTGGAGCACCAAAAACGGTTTCTTGGTGCTTTTGAAGGCTTGGGTAAGCACTCAGAACACCTGGGTTTGCCCCAACGTAGCTTTCCAATATGTGAGCCACGTAGAAATCCACGAAAGTTATCTTCTTGCCGACTAAATACGAGCCGTTCTGGGACAGGATGGATTCAAACTTGGCCAAGTAAAAGGGCTGAGTTTCCTTGGTGAACTTGGCTAGTCTTTCCTTCTTCTTTTCCGGGTCTGGTTCCACTCCAGCCTCTCGGAAACCTGTGAGCAATCATTATGCATGTACAATACGAGCAATTTTGACCACTTATTGACACGTCAAGTTAAGGGAAACGAACCATGATTGAGAGGACGTGAGGCTCCAAAAGCTAGTCAGTTGCCATGGAAACATTCTGACCTTGGAAACATTTCAATGAGGTACATTTGAAGGCCCTTGTCCTTACCTTGATAAAAGTCGTTGATGGCCCCAACGTATTCGTTACACTTGGCCGTTTCTTGAGCCGTAGCCCCGGAGTAGCCATGCTTTGCAGCTACGTACTGCAGTATCGGTACTGATTGCGCCAACTTGAAGTCGCCATCCTCCAGGATTGGCATGTTACCCCAAGGAGTTGCTACAAAACAATTTTTCAATCAATTGTAATTGTAGAATTAAATCCATCATGTCTTGATTCAAAACTTTAAAACTTGAATCAATTAGACTGAGAACAGGAAAACAAAGTAAATGCAGAAATGCAAACTTACTCGGCTTCACAGCAGGCCATTCGGCTCCCTCCAAACGTTTGTCTTCGTACTGGACCCCGGCATGAGCGAAGAGGAGCCTCACAGGCTCGGCACGACCCTTACCGTTGAAGTAAGTCAACTTGTAGCCCATTTTACAAAATTTAAAACTCTCTGTTTTCGCAAAATCACCAAACAAAGTATCCTAAACACGACACTGGACTCGTCTACTCAAAGCAACTGCCACACGCCGACTGACTGAATGAAACAACGTTACCCTCATAAAGGAGGACGTGCGACCTTGGTAGTTTCTGGAACCTTGCGGTTTTTATGACCAGGAAAAACGCAATTATGTCCCAGGAATGATGAACCATGTCCGGTAGACTGTACACCTAGCCGAATTCCCACTCGCACCTAACCTTGGATTTAGCCATGACAGGAGCAAAAACCAGTTCCACAAACGTCTTGAGAATTATCCTAATGGAGGAGGCGTTAGTAAAAGGATGAGCTCATAATAAGCAGTCGTTTGTAATATCGCGGTGTCATCTTAGCAAACGTACTACAAGCATTTGATGTAGACGAGAGTACCTCACGCGTCCTTGTTTTGACAAGGAGGAGCACAAAAACCTTTGTGTCAGAAACAATTTCCGAAAGACAAGCCATTATCAAACTTAGGATGAGTGAACAAATAATTTTGTGTATTGCAGAGCTGCTTGAAAGCAACAGCCTTTAAGAAAAGCAAGTCAGTTTTTTCAAAGCCATGCCTTATAAATCCTAAATTTCCACTCCTTTTGGATTAGATCATTCATCTGAATGTAATAAGAAGCGATGCTATTTTCGTAGAACAGAATTCCACAAACCGAGGAGTTGACTCCCTCTCCATGACGTTGAATTCACCGACTCTGACTCCGTCCACCCTCACCGATTTCATGTACCGTTTGTTTATTCCCAAGGCAACGTTAGCTGGCATCGCACCACTGAGGCTTAGAACTTGGAGCTTCAGGTATTCCATCTTAGATGAAATTTGAAATGCCTTTTCATAGTTAATCGCAAAGAGAACGGTGGTGTTCAATCCAGTAGTGATGTTTAGTACGGCTGCGAAGGCGCTTTGACAAAAGAAAGAGATTGCCGAGTACCATCCAAAAATACAGCCGCCGAGCAGTACTTGTTTTAAACAGAAGATGGAATCCGAGTTGCATGCGTTGAAGTAACGGAGGATTAACTGATGCTCACGGCAGCGTTTGAGCCAGCCGTTACCGATCATCTGATCCGTAATGGACCCTGGAACCTGTTTTCGGGTTGTTAATAGGCGTCTGAAAACCACACAATCCGAAATAACTTACCCAAGTAATGCAGAAAACAAGGATCGATACAACATTCCTCAGGTTATGATCACAACAAGGAAAGCTTTTCAGTCCATCTGCCATCTCTTGAAATGCTCTACCTCAGCTTTCGAAGGTCCTCATCCAGCTCATGATTCATTTCCTCCAAAGCGAACAAATGAAAGTAAATCGCAAAAACCAAATTGACCGTAAACAGAACAGTTACAATTTGCAATGCGCTCAAGGCCATGTAGGCCAACCAGCCATTCCAATCCCCTGGACCTGGACACACTCCTCTCGAATCAACCAAATGGTACAAGTGTTGCATCCTACCACAATCCGCCATTACAAAAGCCGAGGCCAGGAGCATAGCCACCGGAACGTTAAACGGTAGGAGGATTAAAACAAACCGCTGTTTGCTCATCTTCTTGCCGGTCAGTCCTGCTTTCTTGCTTGATCCAATGCCATTTTTTGCACTGAAAAGTCTAACATGGAATCGATTCCAAAGAGCCAGGGTCAATACAGATTCGGTGCTATAGTACTTATTGCCCACAGCCATTGACATCCACACAGCAGCAGTCAGAATGCCTTGCATGGCCATGCCCTCGATTTGGCGTTTGTTTTCATCTAAACATTGGATTGCGAGGGTCAACGTCCAGTAAATTGCCACTAGGAGGCTGACAAATCTACTGACTTTGAACATCAAAAGCTTATGCTTCGAGACCGTGGGGCTGATGACGCAACGACGAAGATCTACGTCAAGGGGGAGTTGACCCAGAAGAGAAAAGTAGTGATACATTCGAAGGTTGGTTACAACGTGGTTGAAGGGACGTAAAGAATATTTCCATTTCCGACCCGCTCCTTCCGAGGACCTCGCCATGCTTGACTGACTCCGGAAGCACCTGTGCTGGACCTGGGTGACCCTTGCTGACACAACTGACAGAGCTCTTAACCCTTGCACTGTGAGGTTCATTAGAAAGACCTTTAGTCTGGTTCACTGCCTGGTGAGCAATAACAGGTTTTCGCATCGTAGAAACCGACATGTAAATGATTACATGAATGAATACAAGGAAGCTTCCGGTTCCGACGCCAAATAGTTTTGCATCAGCCGATTACTGTATTGACTCCCGCATGTTTTGTTCCTCAACACAGCCGTACAGATCCAGAAACTGATGTTGATATTTTGATTGCTATCAAAAGGTGGGAAACTGAACAATATGGTACATAAATGTTTTTCCGACAATTAGTGATCGCAAAAATATCAATTCAAGTGATTACATTCGTTACCGATTCTATCGATGCTTAATCGCTATTTTCCTGTTTTCATTATTCCACGAACTTTTCCGGTCACCGCCTCTGTATCAGCCATCGCGTTCGTAGAAACAAGTGCCTTAACGGTGCAGTTAATTTTCTTCCATTTATTAATCGAAGCTGTTGACAATCACCAGAGTAACATTTTCAAGATAAAC
Organism: Sminthurides bifidus; assembly: GCA_009872375.1. Taxonomy (NCBI): domain Eukaryota; kingdom Metazoa; phylum Arthropoda; class Collembola; order Symphypleona; family Sminthurididae; genus Sminthurides; species Sminthurides bifidus. The sequence continues at coordinate 11,672 of VRMD01000328.1, forward strand.
TCGTAACTTAAACTACTAGAAACTTCGTAACCCATCGCACACTTCACACGCTCTCTCCATACAAACCAAGATTAAAGGAACAAACAATGAGAAAAAACAAAGAATGTTTGTCTCTAATCTATAAGTATAACCTACACATTCTTCCGTTCGGAGCCACAGTCAGCATACCAATTACAAGAAAACAACTACGGTATCTATAGCTTACATCCTTACTACCAAATTGAGTTTCCATAGCCTTGGGCATTGGCACTCACCGACCCAAAGGCACTGAAGGTCGGCAGCTGGAACACCTCAATTGGGGGAGGAACATACCGTGGAATGTAAGTTCCACCAAGCTCTACAGGAATAGCATTCTTAGGCACCGTGTGCATCAGAGCGTTGGCTCCACGAGTGCTGAAGAGCGTGTACACATCGAAGTTGTCACGGGTCCTTCTGGAGACGACCTTCCTGACGACTTGCCACATGCCTCGGATTAGAAGAGGGGTCCTTGGGACGAACCACTTCCTGACGAAGAACGGGTAATGCTTGCTCACCGTCTTGAAGAAGCGGAGGAGGGTGTAGTTGATCCTCTTGGACAGGAGGTTCTTCAGACTGTATCCCTGAGCGTCCAAAATGATCACGACTTGGTCGACAGGCCAGCCGTTTTTCGGATTCACTTTACCAACGGTCAGGCCACGGGCCTCCTCCAGCATGCGGATCATGTAGTTGTAGATCTCGGAGGTGCTTCCCATTCGGAGGGCGGCACGGAAATTCCAGCGACCAATGGGCACGTACATGACTGTGGTGAAAGGGAAGTTGAGTTACTTAGTATTTTGCATCTATTAGCATCTAATTAATCCAAGGGTAATTAAGTCTGTGGTGTTTGGGCTAACTACGGTGCAGGAAGGGATGCCAGCATAATTGAATAAGTTAAGGTGGACAGACCTGGGTTTCCTTCTTGAGTGTAGCCGGTGCACTCGTAAGGTAGGTTGGTAGTCAAGTAGTCTGATGGATGGTTCTTCGTGATGGTGTCGATTCCACGGCTGCGGCGCCAAATGGCGGTCTGTAATTAAGAACCGGTTTGTACAAATCCATTGAATGCCTTCTTATTGAAGCATGGGAGACAAGGAGCCATGCTTTCAAAACGTTATGGTGTGTTAAGACACTTGGCACGATTCTGGTAGCAGAGAATTGCCTCACGGCGCTAAATCAAGGGAAAGAGACAGGGTACTTACTCTTGTCAGCCACCGGATTACACGCTCCACTCTGAAGTTGAATCCTAGAAGAAGCAAAACGGTTCATTTGATTGGCTCAAAAAGAAAACTAAAGCTGAAGTGAGGAATTTGGATATTTCTTCACGCTTTTTACCTTCAAGGTATCTTTCCAGCTGCTTGTCGGTAGTCAATAGAGGATTCAAACCCAAAGCATGAACTCGTTCTCTAAGCTGTAACAATTGTCACCAATTTAATGAAAGCACTGAAACAGTTCCCGGGTCACATGGGAGACAGACATGGCTACGGTTCATCTACTTAATACTGGACACCAACCTGAGCCAAAACATGACTGGATTTGTATCCATGCGCTCCTCCTGGCACTCCATACTCAGAAGATGGCGGCCCGTAACTCGGTACTGGAGAAGGTGACAGGTCCAACTCCTGCTTCGGCGGTCCGTATTCCGCCGCAGGCGATGGGGACGGCACTCCATATTCAGCTGCCGGGGCAGCAGACGGAAGTCCATACTCCGCCGCAGGCGCAGCAGATGGGGCCCCGTACTCCGACGCGGGAGCGGCAGATGGCAATCCGTACTCCGCCGCAGGCTGTTGCGAAGACCCTGGAGTCTCATAATTCACCGACGGAGGACCGTAAGTGGCACTGGGGAATCCAGCATTGGCTGGAGAATAAGTCGGGAAATTTTCAAGCAAAACCGCCTTTTCGTACTTCACTGGCTCGAACTTTGTATCCGGATGTTGGAGGTTGTTCTCGGGCACTCCATACTCATTACCGGCTTTTAGCCTGGATCCGAACAGGGATTCCGTCACTGGCTCAAACTTCTGACTAGGGATCACAGGCAGAACTGTGTAGGTGTACGACGACGGAGGCTCTGCCGCACTTTGACACAGTAACACAGCTAGGAAAATCCCCAGCCGTCCACAAGAGTTCGACATAGTCATTTTTCTTGGCACGGACGTCTATCCGGAATATAACGTTAGTTTCCACCAAATCGGGAGCACAAGACAACTGTTTCGCTGCACTGCTCAAGCAAATCTGTGATATCTGTGACTGATCCCGGCCATCTTTATAGAATAAAGCGGTGATCTTTCCGGCATAAAAAAATGTGAGTAGCTGTACAACAGCCAATTCCACCTCCAACCCATAATGCTGCAACGTTCTTTGAGCACATGTGTGCAAGCTTGGAAGAAAAAGGCAAATTGTCCAATCAGGAGAAAGATCAAGTTGCGGTTGTTCTCCTTTCGTTACGTAACTTTTACTTGCTTCACACAACAGTAGCGGCTATGGCATGTGTGTTGCGACCATCTCGAATCAAATGACCGTAAGTGCCGCAACTTAAAAGTAAGGCAAGAATCACCAGCCCACCCCATATGTCTCCACCAATGCAACTACGATACGATAGCTGATTGAGTACATGGGAAATTGACACGGGGTAGCTATGACTACGGCTATGATGCATGACTCATCTAATCGAAGTAATACCATAGGTTGTTCCTTGTACTTCAATTCACTTTCACGTGTTCCTGGTTCCGTTCCTTCAGAGCAATTTATGTCACATGGCTAAGGTGGACTGAATGCCGGCATTTATTGCGCATCTGATCGCAATAAGATGTAATGCTCGTACCTCTTCAGTGGCGTAAGTGTAACTGCATCTGTTCAATTAGATGAGGAGAGTGGTCAAAAATTGCCCTTCTGGGATCATGATATCGTCGCAAAAAAGCAACTCTCACCTTTAAGCAAACAAAAGTCTTTGCAGTTGTAAATCGAGCGCAATTGGCTAAGGTACTGACTACTCGTGTCAGCATGGATGTTTCCTTCAAGAAGCCAAGTGGTTTATGACGTTTTTCCGCTGTCACTTTACATGAGCCTTCTTGAATTATTAAGAGGGTAAGACGGATTAGATCATCATAATTGAAATTGGTGGGCCAAAATATTTGAAAACGATTGCGAAAAAGTTCATTCGTATCCTATCAAGATACGGAAACCATGGTATCTTCACCAGCTTTTTGGCATAATTTTTGGCAAATGAGCAGCAAAAAGGGATCCAATTGCTCAATCCCATGAGTTGTAAAAGACAAGAGCAATGGTCGAGGCTTCAAGAAAGAACCAGTTAATACTACTTGTCTGGTTTGTTCTCCGAGAGGAATGTTGTGTCCTCACAAATGACACTTGGGACACGCATGGTTACAGCCCACTTTGCTACTTGAATTCGCCGAAAGTGTAGGCAATAAAATGTTGATTTTTTTGAATTTGCGAGTGATGAAATGAAGAAAGTGCGTGCCGTAAGATATTCTGCGTGTTGAACAATAACGAGTGGAAGGAGGCAAGCTGCTCGTGGTTGATGACGTGAAACCAAAAGAAAACATTTCATTCATCTTGAGGTTTCCTTGTGGGAGAAACCGTAAGATGTTCTGTATTTATCAATTGATTTGTTCAAAGAATCTAAAACTTTTTCATACAAATCGTGGATATCTTCAAGTACTTAAGGGCCTCAAAATATTCCAGCTTTGTCGAAAGAATGTACTAGAATTATTGCTTTTTTTGGAAATTATGGTCTTAGGTCAGAATGCAATGAAGCCTTAGTCAATTCTGAAGTCGTGGGTCGTAAACAATAGTTTGACAAATGAGAATTGCATTGAGATTACTTTCGATGTCATTTGAAATTTGATTTGATAAATTACAACTTGTAGCAGATGTAACCCCATCCTATGATTGCACCGTGGGAACTCAAATACCGTTAGGGTGCACCCAATGTCTTTGTTGCATCCAACATGCAACGATATCAGCTTCTCTGTAATATTATGTCATGTATCACGTTTCGCTATTCAATATTCGCTACTGCGAATTCTTATTGCCTCATTATGTCATTGTTTCATTATAACGTCCCTATCAAATTTTTTATTGTTATGTTGTGCATTAGTATTGGAACCAAGCATGCAGTCCATGCAATCCTAACGACAATTGCACTGACCTGATCAATTTCATTTGATTGGTGCAGGTAAGCATCTCAAAAATTACCCGTAGAGATTATGGTTCCCTTGCTTTTGAAAATTTGATTCCAACATCCTAATAATTGTTAATGAGCGAAAACGTGAACGTGCCTTTACCTGTGTTCACGCGTGCAAGGTGTCGACGGAAGTTGACAGATGCAGTGCAATGCAGTGCGTGTGGCTGTTTCAGGTGTCAACACCTGCATCTGCAGTCTGTAAGCATGGAATCCACCGCTTTAGATCATGTGACGTGATTGACATCACCTACAAATGAAAACTGGATCGATAGAAACTTATAAGAAGAAAAACTAATGCTTCAGACTAGGTCATTGAACTCGTTTTCAAAGGTTGATTTTGTATAGGGATCAATTTTTTGATTCCATAAACTTTTTTAAAAAACTGCGATTTGTGTTACTGGCGTTCTCCCGCAGTCCCTCAGCAATTTTTTAGACACTCCCGGCTCCTACTGGGCTTCCGCCAGCGATTGAAAACAATTGGAATCATCACCTCTTGAGTCATAACTGTCAGTCATCGGAAGTAACTCAATAAGAAACTTGGGCATTCTATCCCTAACTTTAATGAAAGCATTGAATACATTTGCCCATTCTGAGGCACTACTGCAGCTGTGCCCCATTCAGACCAGGTGAGTTTGTGCCTTCATGCAGCCCCTCCCATTTTAAATGCGAGAGCAATCAACAAATCTGAATAATATTGGAAATGATAACGGTCCTGTTCAGACATCAACGGAAGTAACTAGCAATCACAAGCAACATCTTGATCTAGAATTGAGATAGCGTGGCTCACGTTTTTTTTGCATCATGTGTGAGACCAGTGTTCCTGATTATCATTGACGGAAACCGGCATCCCAGGGGCCCCTACGGCCTTAAGGGCAATGCTGTACACAATCGTGAATGACCAGGTTAACCATGTAGGAACCCTTAAGGAACAGTCCTGTTGCTCACTACTTCATACGGTCGTACTTATACGTACAGACGTTCCATCAATTTAATTTTTCTGTTCCTAAAGTTAATAAAGTCGTGTATTGTGGCATGAGAGGAAACGCACCTTAAGGAACAGACCTGTTGCTCACTACTTCATACGGTCGTACTTATACGTACAGACGTTCCATCAATTTAATTTTTCTGTTCCTAAAGTTAATAAAGTCGTGTATTGTGGCATGAGAGGAAACGCAAGTGTTGGTAGAAGTCCAACGGTCCCACCGATGCATCCGGTACAGTTAACTCACATTAAGTACTGTAACATGTTTTAAAATTGAACTGCCATTATGCACACAATGTACAGTGGCCAGTTGCGTAACCATAGCAACTGTCACTGATTAAATGCACGCATAGCTTCAGGTGAAAGTACAGAAGCTTACCTCTTTTCTAAACAGTAGCAATTAGTTCCTGTGCACCCACAAGACATTAAAATAGCACGTGACCACCAGACAACCGCACAGGAACTATATACACGTTACTATGCAAATCAACGAGAATCGTCTCTTTTCTGTCTTGGTGTCTACTAAGCTTCATAATTTTAATTCAACAATTACAACAGATCCTTTACATACCAAACGCTAAATTGATTTTCATTTCAGGATGCCAACATACTCCGGATGCCGACAACCGGCCTCTCAGTACTTATGTTAGCAATGTTACAATGGCCGACACCGTAGTGTCAGAAGACTCGGCAGTAGCTAGTAGCTACTTTATAATGTCTGCACATTAGCATTGTTACATCACAATCTAACTGGGTCCCAGTTGGTACGAAACCATAAGGAAAACGCACTACCGTATTGCATTTCCCATCGATCCGCAATCACAATTAGTGATTGATTATTTTCGCCAATTGTTGTTTTTTCCTTAAAGGTGCCTTTCGCCCTCTCTTTCCCTTCCTTCCTTGACTTCTGCCAACATTGTTGCAAGCAATTCATTCATCTGATTGCGTGCCATTACTTAAACTACAGGATTTCAGGTATCAAAAGACTGCATATTTTTTTTGAAATCATAGTCCTAACAAGAGGTACACACGATTCGCAACAATGATATGCAATCCAGTGCAAAATGTGAACACGCACACAGTTCTTCTTTCTCTTTATTGGCTTCATTGACTCAAGCATTTAATTCTAATTGCTGCTGATGATAGTTCCTTACACTAGGGGCGAATGTACATACATATTAAAGCATTATTTTAGCCAGGCCAAAAATCCATCAAATTCTCTCTCAGTGATTCCGGGTTCGTTCTCATCTTGCCATTCCATTATGACCATGTACAGCAATAGCATTAAAAACCAAGCTAAAGGCTTTCACATGCATGTACTCTGTGCCATTCTCAGTTTTTTTTGCACGGGAAGACAATGCTTCCATGCGGGGTTGAGATCAGAAAAGTCAACACACAAGTGCAAAAACAGCCATGTAATGTTGACTTTAATGCACTCTTGTTGCACCACAGGTCAGATTGTCAGACAAGTGTCAGTTCTCTGTTTCTTCCTCCTGTCTTCAAAAAAGGCCTTTTGCTCATATAACATCCGTTTAAGCACATTACGTCATTCGAACCATCTGAGCAAACCCTTCTGATCGGAAACTTAATTGTAATGCAATTAACCTATCTTTCGATTGGAAAGGTGCAACCACTGCCTTTACGGCGGGCAAAAATCTTAAGGTATTCACCATGGAATTTTTGCAGGAAATCGGCAAGGCATTCACAGGTGCCCATTTGCACACTCCGATTTCAGATTTCAGAGCCTACCATCTCGTGAAAAGAATCCCACTTCCCATCTTTTTCATCTGAACTTCAATCCTGTGATCTGTTTTTTTATTTGCTTAGAGCATTTCGTTTACACGTTATTTAAAAAGCACATTACGTCATTCGAACCATCTGAGCAAACCCTTCTGATCGGAAACTTAATTGTAATGCAATTAACCTATCTTTCGATTGGAAAGGTGCAACCACCGCCTTTACGGCAGGCAAAAATCTAGAGGTATTCACCAAGGAATTTTTGCAGGAAATCGGCAAGGCATTCACAGGTGCGCATTTGCACACTCCGATTTCAGATTTCAGAGCCTGTCATCTAGTACCATGATTCCCACTTCCCATCTTTTTCATCTGAACTTCAATCCTGTGATCTGTTTTTTTATTTGCTTAGAGCATTTCGTTTACACGTTATTTAATGCCCAGTTTATGATCTCTGTTTGGACTGTTTGACTTACAGGAAGAGTATACGACTCCTGCAAACTGAATCAGGTTGGAAATTGGCTCACCTTACAAATGTAGAACATTTTTTACACCCAGGAGCTTTAACACCGCAAGCAAATGTCCAACATGCTACATGCCTATGGCTTTGCTACTCCTCCATTTACCGCTCAGGCATTAAAAGGAAATGAAAAGTGACCCAACGACTTGCGCTGCGCTGCGCTCCAACACGCCTATGAGAGGTCGCGCAAAGGTTGTGCTTGGCTTTTGTAATGCGTTGCTAACCTTTCACTGTCGATAGGGCGATAGCGATTTTGCCGACAGCTTGTCTCCGGCGTTACTGTAGTAAATGCAATGTTTGGCGCTTTTACTCTTCAATCGGCGTAGCGTCTCGCAGCTGAATTCTCTAACGGACTGAGTTGAATCGCTAAATTCATGTGATATCCATTAAGGGAGGTAACCAGATGAAGTATTTCCTACACCATATGGAATTTTTACCCTAAAACAAGTTTTCCGACGTGGCCGTCGTCACATGTCACATTTGTTACGCCATATTGATTTCAAATCAGTCTAGAAAAATGTCTTCCATGCAAGGGCCTTAAGGTCTGTGACCAATCAGCCAATAATGATTGATGGTCCATTTTTGAGTGCAGTTGCATCGCAATTAGTGACTAATCATCATGGCTCATCATGTCTGCCATGATTGACGCAATTCTGGGAAATGGCAGCAGTTCATCGGCTCGTACTTCCTTATGGTCTTCTTCTTGACTTTCTTTGCCTTACAGTTTAACGCATTCGTGGGAAGAACAAGTATGACAATGACGTTTAACGGTCGCTCTTTCTGTTTGATCAACGGTGATGCAACTCTTGGAAGCGATAAGCGATACGGTTTGTGTTGCAACAAAGCACCACACTTCATAAAAAGAGATGAGATCAGAGATCGTCAGGTTCGACACATAATAAATTCTTGTTCGCTCCTTGCCAGCCATGAGTTGAGAGGAAACCAGAAATTGAAAGAAATGGTGAACTTTTGCCTTTGAAATACACAAAACGTTTGATCGATCTGGTCCATGTCGTAATGGAGGAAGGAGATGGTACAAGACACACGTGCTCTTGGTTAGTGCGGCTAAACAAGCCGTTTTCTCATTCATTACATTACGCATTTCTTCCCATTACAGGCCAGTTTCCTCTGAAATTCTCCGCCAGTTCTGGGCATTCAATTATCAAATTGCGTTCATTAGACATTCTGTTATTAATTTCTAAATGACGTGTGTGGGCATGTGCTTTGTTAAACGTTTCTAAATTATTAATCAGTGTAATCGTTAGGATGTTTTTCCTATTAGACAGCTTCTCGTTATAATGATGGGTTCAGGCGAAATGAATTTGTAATTTTTTCTTGTCTTTTGTCTCCTTCCTGTCATTATCCAAATGCCTTTACATCAGCTAAAGACAACATTGCGCATGTTAAGGCCGTTGTGTTTGCACAGGTTTACTGAACACCTGAGGCCAGGTACATAAATGACTAATTAGTAGTACTGTTTAATGCCAAATTGGGACATTTTGAACGTGAAATGTGGCTAAAAAAGCTGTAATGACACGGAAGCGCTTAATTCATTTGCAGCATAGAGAAAATGGTAGAGAACTGGGGAAGGCCTCCGTGGAAAACAAATACAGAAAAAATCAATTAAACCAAAATTGCAAACTATGGTATCCATAGGATCAGAAATTTTTAATCGCGGAAAAGGCAAAAGTCTTTAATTTTGACAATTGAATCGAAACTGCAACTTGATCACGTGTAATTGCGTACTGGATAGTTGATTAGCTTGTGATCGTATGTTTGATTGAAAGTGATACAGCCTTGTGAGAAGGTGCCCCAACTTGGAATCATACCTGTTATTCTGGTTTGGTCGACTGACCTGCATTCGCGGATGTGGGATTTTCTTTGTTGGTGGTACTTATACGCTTGATAAGGTTTTTTTTCAATGGATGAAGAAAGCATGTGGTGTCGACTTGTGGAAGTGGCCCTCCCGTTGATTTACTGGTTGCGGGCTTTCATCTACCAAAAGTGAAAGAAAAACTTGCCCTAACAACAATTGGAACTAAGGGTGTAAAGTCAGGGCTTGTAGCTCAAATGACTAAAGATAAAGATTCCGAGGAATGGGCCTTAGAGACCATTGCTGAAGAACGTGCAGAAGTGGAATGGGAAACGAGTACGGGGGAATAGTTTAATGATGAATAAACTTATTAACAAATAATCAAGTTTGTGGGCAACCGCCAAAGTTTTGAAACCAACTTTTTTTTCGCCGGAATCTTTGCGCAAAAGCACGCCCACATTTGCATAGTTTGTGACGTACATCGGTTGCGGTCCCACAAGACGTTCAATTTCATTTGAATGTAGGTTATGTGTTTGCGTAGCGTTTTAGGATCCACGAAGCAAAGTTAAAGAACAAGTTTGTAAATAACAGCAGTTTGCGACTCAAAACTGTCGTCTTTTAACCTAAGCCAGTAGAATTTAAGTCCTTCACTGCGTAAGAGGTCACCTGAAGAAATTCTCAGGTAGACAGGTAAAAAGCGAAATAATACTGTAAATAAGGAATTTCCTTACAAACTACATAACAAAGGCACAGGTTATAATTATCATTGACTCTCCACTAGGACCAGTTACGGCTTTTTGGCCTTTTTGCTCTTTGCCTCAGCTCTGTAAGCTGCCTTGGCAGCTTCAACGGCAATGGCAGTGATTTTCTTGTCCGAAACACCACCGTCCACTTGCAAAAGACGGTTGATCTTGAGTCCAAAGTTAAGCTCGACAGTATTTGCAGCGTCATCGGCAGCACTTGCCTCGTGTCCATGCCCATGGTCCACGTAAGCATGGATTCCGCCGTCGTCAAGAATGTCGAAGGTGGTGGGCACGAAGTGCCCACCCAAATGAACTGGAATGGCATTCCGTGGTATGTTGTGCAGGAGGGCGTACTGACCCCGACGGGAGAAACGGTTGTAGACCTCCACGGCACGATTGAGCGGTGGCGTGGCCACCTTTCGCATAACGGACCACATGCCCTGGGCTGCTAGTGAGGCCCGTACCACAAAGACCTTCTTTGCCAGGTAGGGGTAATGCCTACCAATGGTCTTGACGATTCGGACGAGATTGGTGTTCGTCTTGACGTTTAAAAAGTTTTTCAGGCCGTAGCTGCCCACGTCGATGATAATCACCGCTTGCTGTTTCAGGGCCGAGGGACAGGAGGTGTAGCCTCCGGGCTTGTGGTAAATGTCGGGAATGGTCGAGTTTCGAATGTCTTCGAGCATGCGGACGATGTAGTTGAAGACGTCGGGGCCGTGGCCAGCCTTGATGACGGGGATGAAGTCCCATTGTGACAGTGGAATGTAGAAAACTACCAAATTCAATTGTTTCAAAATGAGTTACAGTAAAGTATTATAAAAAAGCATAAAATTATCTGTGTTTCATTTCCTTACCCGGAAACCCATCTCTTGTGAATCCTGTAAATTCATAGGGAAACTTGTTGGTCAGAATGCCTGGCGGATGCCACTTCAAGATACCGTCCGCGCCGCTACTACGCCGCCATGCCGCTGTCTAAAAAAATAAAAATTTACAGCTATTGTGGACATTAATAGCCTCGTTCCTTAATTTGGATTCAGTTATGCAAAATAGGGGAAGAAAAATGCCACTGTCGGGAGTATGGACAGGACGACACGTGTAATCGCTACCATCAGCATTAGCAATTGAGGATGCAAGATAAACCGGATCGTGTTTCGCAAACTCTGCAAATGTGCCATGTTACACCTTTTGCGAACACCTGTTCATTGCCATTGCAGACAATGTCCCTGTGCGTAATTCCTGTCCTGGGAAATGCGAGAATTCAAATGGGAAGAATGAGTGCGTAATTGCTTACCTTTGCTAATCTCAAATACGCAAGTTCGAGTTTGTATCCGGAGTCTGCAATAAACGAGAAGGAGGTGAGATACCGAGGAGTTCTCACTAGTCAAAACTGGTGAAACTAGTACATGTCATTGCATCATATTCGAACAGAAGCCTCAACCAGTTGGATAAACAACACTACTAAAAGTCACCTTTTCGTTTCCTACAAGTATTGATAAAAGTAATTATGACTTATGACTTAGTGAATTGGATTGCATCAGTTAGATTTGAACAAGTTAGTGAACAACTTGTAACTTGATTCATAACAAGTCACTATTACTTACAAAATAGCTTCGATGCTGACTGTAAAACATGACAAGATGAGACGCTTTGTGTCAAAGCTAGACAATTACACGGGTCAGAAAACAGGAATAGGGAATACCTTAATGGCAAGTTTGGCAATAGCATCGAAATATCAGTGCAATGTCCACTACAAACAGTCCAAACTGGTTGAGGAACTTCAAAATATTAATTTTTGATGTGGATGCCTTGACATTTGACATGGATTTGCTTGTTGTCTTATCAGCCCATCAGCCATAAATAGCAAGTTTCTTGCGATGAATTCTCCTTAAACAATCTCTTCCTACCTTGAATACGCCAATTGAGCTCGTTGTCCGTCGTAATCGTGGGGTTCAACTTCAAAACATGGAGCTTTTCCCGGAGCTGGAAAAAAAGTTACACAGTTTTGTTTAAAGAACAGTTTTTTATGACCCTTCGGTTTCTGACGTTGCAGGTCAAAAACCTTGGTTCCCAACGAATGCCATACTTGAAACCTCCCTTCCTGAAGGGCCAGTTACCATAGAAACGAAACTTACCTCTGTAAGCAACGGAGACTCAAACTCTTCAACAGGGACTGTCTCCTGTGCCGGCACCCATACTTGATCGACGCCATGATTGACCAGCGGCCACGGTACCGCTTGCGGCACTACTGCCGGCGCTGCCGCCACTACAGTCGGCACATACAATTGATTTGCAGGAACCTCGTAAACTGCAGGCGCAGCATTTCCTGGCACTGCGATTTGATCTCGATGTGCTGGGGTTCCAGTCTTTGACGATGAGACAGTCTTGGAGGTTGATACTCTCACTGACGTTGACGTGGCGTCTGCAGCGGCTAGGGCCGGGAAACTTATGATTGCCACTAGGTTGATTAATGCACACACGTTCCGTTTCCGGAACACCATTTTGGCATTTGAGCGATGACAAACTCTTTCCCAAAACACAATTTTGGCAAGCCAATGCTGAAAATCAAAGTTTCTACTCCGTGTCTACTATTTCGGAATTGCAGGAGTTACACCACACTAGAAGCTTCAGAACTTGCCAATTAAAAATTTCAAAAACTAACAAATTGTTTCTACGGAAACATCCCTTTGTCTCTTCGAACAGCCACTTGCTTCCCCCTGCTTCGCCGGAACTGAACTGACGGAAAAAGATTTCATTGTCAAGATCATTACTTGCCCTTTCAGGTTCTTGACGTTCTCGACGGTCAACCATTCATGTATTCATACATATTGTAAATCCGTAACGTTGCGAAAGGTAGTCCTCCTCGTGAGTTGATCTCAAGTTGTAATTATCTCATGCGTTTTCTTCCCCTTCTTTCTCTCTCTCCATTATCAGCATGCATAGGACCTTTCGCAGTCTCCCCATCAAATCGCATATCGATAAAGTCATTTTCCATTGGCTTCAAGTAACGAGAGTAAACTATGTGGAAAACCGCCAACGGGGAAACTTTCTTCCTCTCCCTTCACACCTGAGACTACTGCGCCTTAAAGAGATGGCGAAACAAAATGGCAAGAGACGTAGAAGAAGTAGCAGACTAGCATTCCACAACTTTGGCGAAGGTCACTGCTTATTCAATCACGACAAACAATCAACCGCCTTTCAAGCCACGGTTCAAATCAGTCAGACCAAACCCACCTTTTCAGTTTTTTTTAACGTGGAGTTCCATCCTATTCAGTCATTGAATCCTGTCGAGGAAAGCTGCTCATTGCACCTGCTCCTTCTTATGCAGCACTACTTTTCCCTTTATCAGGCCTCAATTATTTCAACCCACACCGCAGTTAAGCGTTTGCAAAAGCTGTGCCTTGCTACATTGGTACAAAACTTCACAAACTTCATCGAACGATTCAACAGTAAAGCTACAAGTTTGTTATGCTTTACTGTAGTAAATCTTCTGCTTCAGTTTTGTGTAAATACCAAGACAGTACACTAAAGAAATAGCCGATGTTTGCGTACACGCTAAACTCATGGCTCCAAGGACAAGAGTTTCTCCGAAGTAACGAGTCAAAGTATCGACCATGTCATCATAAACGTTGGTAACAGCATAATAAGTGGAGCCCAAAAAACTAGTTTTCGTTTTTTCAAACCGAAATTGCAGAATCCCAGTAACCGAGGTCACGAAACGGACGTGTCAGACAAGCAGCAGAAAATCGAAAGTCCGGCAGTTTCCTGTTTAAAGAGGCGGTATAAAACAAAGGAAAAAAACGTTTTGGTCATACGGAGTTGACGTGCAGATCTGTGGTTCTCCCAGCCCCATATACTCAATATACTGTATTGTTCAATACTTTAAAGTAATTAGCTACCAAAAAACTGGTTCTCAGCTCACTATAAAGCCGTGAATTGGTAATTGAAAACCTCATTTCGAATTCCCTTTCAGTAGAAGATATTGCTCACATTAAATGATTTGAAGGCTTTGCCAATGCAGTAATATTAAGTCGATAGTCGATACCCAAGTTTTTACCGAAAGCAAATACTTGAGCTGGTAAAGATAAACGGTAAGTACGCCATTAATGTCAAAACTGACAGCCTGTTACTTGATATACGGGGCTTGTGACCACGCAGTGCGTCCGAGACGGCCGTGTTTGCTCAGGCCTTTAACCTTTGTACAGGTCAATTAGAAGGAATTTTGGATTTCACGTCACGAGTGTGATAACTTGAGTTTATTTCACCTGCCATTTTCTCACATTTTCATTTAATTTGACTGAACAGAATTGAAAAAACTACTACGTTACCGATCATCATTAGTGACTTGTTGGAGTTTTGTCAATTTGAATACCCAGAATCGATAAAACTATTACTTTACGCATGCCATGTCTCCGATCATCATTAGTAGTCTGTGGAGTTTTGTTACCATGTAACTTTTTCTTCGTCGGTTGTGCATGCTCAAACTCAAGCAATGAATTTGTAAGGAGAATAGAAAGCAAAGCTGATAAGGGGCCATGAAATCAAAAGTTTGATCACAAAATCTTGCAAAACTGTATGAAAAAAGTTCTCATTTTGTACCAACTAACTAAACTCTGCAAGCAAAACTCAAACCACAATTTGTTAAAAAGCTATTTCATGGGAAGAAAGTAGCAACTAGGCAAAAAGTTTCGAGACTTTTCTCGCAATTTCAGATAATTTGTCGATACTTCAAGTAGGTGTACGGCAGAAGCCTGATAATTTTTTACCTAATGGGAGAAACCTCCAATAGCATTCACAGCAACTGCAATTAGCCATAACGTTTGAAAATTGAATGCCCAATAAAACTAACACGGTAAGCGATCTACCAATTACCAATTACAATACGAGAAGGGGCACACAAACCCACTGGCCCTTCATTTGTGGGCTCAAGTTGAAAGCATTGTGAACTAGACTGCTCGGTTGTCCGGCCGACCATCCAACAAACGGATTGTTTGCAAATAACAATGCAATGGTCAGTTCCCCCTGACTAAGGTCATCGTTAATTTAATTTGGAAAATGATTGTGTTAGATGTTATTCAGCCGCTTTTCTGCTTCAATTTCTAATGAGTTAATCTCCTGGGGATTTGTTGATTAGAAACTGGATTGGAAAATAATACAGTTGGATCTCATAGAAAGACTTCTAAATGAAATGAACGCCTTTGTCGTAGACCAACCTTTCCATTGGGAAATTGGAGAAAGCAAAAACTCATTGTATTGGAACTAAATCGGCATTGAGAAACAAGCTAATCGCCATGTGGTAATTGACAACATGTAATGCATGTGTTTCTACCAGTTAAGCTGCACTAATTCCCAATGTTAGCAGCAACTAACCGGTGTGAAAAACGCTTAATGGAAGTGGGCTTTAACTATTGGCTGCTTCACAAGTATTCAAATGAGAACCAAGTCTGGTGACCACGCCGTGGTCAATGCATCAAACGTTATTCCAAAGCTATGGTCCGATCCTATCGCCTTAGAAGCTTCATCCGCTTGGCTTGACGAGAAATGCGAGAGATGCCTTCATCAGAGCTTGGGTCTGTGCAAAATTAATCATGGATAATTGAACTTCTTGGCTCTTTCACATGATTGGACACGTATGATTTAAAGTATTTCATAGCGCCTTCGGCTTTCCTACGTACGCATCCCTAACCTTCGCCTTTGAGAGATTGAGAAATCCGCCATTTTTCGCAACATTGCCACTGTCCATTTCGTGCTTTGACAAAGAAGCGAAACCGGTAAAGCGAGTTGCCGTAATAACGGTTGACGCTGACGCTGCAGCGCACTGGCATCAGTAGAGAATACATACGCAAATTTGCCAACGTTTACGCTTATGTTTTTACGTGCAACTTACCGTTCCTTTGTTCACAAAATTGTACATGTGCTTTTTGCGAATCAGATTTCGTAAAGGGGAATCGCCCATCTTGGTTTCGGCAAGTCTCCGATTAATGCGATTGACTTTTGCTTCACTTCCTACGTTGTATCCGCCCATTCTTCATCTGTTTACTATGTGATGGACATCACACTTGTGTTTAATTGCCTTAAAACTGTAGCAAGATCTTATGAAAAACAGACTGCGCAGACTCCTAAGTTGTAAACATTGAGCATGTTCAAGTGTCTGTCGAAACTCAAAGATGGCCAAATCCAGTTTGGTATCCAAATGATTTGTGAATTGTGAAAGTGAACTTCGCTGTAATTAGTTGGCGCGTTAGTGCTGACTGCTGGGATCACTTGAATTGCGAATATCCTTTGAGACTTGGAGCTTTGACATCTCGCTTAATGTAATGCAACTAGAGCGCAAGTCATGAATGAAAACGTTATCTTGCGCTTTTAAAACAGAGGATCGAGAGCAAAAGAAATGCCCTTTTTTATATACACGATATACTTTTGTTTATGTGGTTGAAGGGTTGAACGCCATTTGCATGTCAGTTCAATCAAGTTTTTTCTAATCCAGTTTCTTAACTATTGGACATTGACGTTTGGCGTGATTATAGTAATGTGAAGAATTTTATTCTGGCTGATGAACGATTAGGTTCGTGTCTGCCACATGAAGGCGTTGACATGGGAACCGGTACAAGAATGAAGACCAAAAGGCTATTTGCCTTGGGGTTGAGTTTGAGCCCATGGAAGGTAGATAGCAACGGGCATTAAATGACGAGTTTAAAGGTCACCAATGTGACAGCGGACTTTTGTAGCTCCGGGTTGAATCCTCCACGTCTATGATTTTCAAATCGGACATGACAGCGTTACTTAGGTTCGCAACAAGCTTTTCTCCACGGTAACCGTGAGCTGCCTGTAAAAGCACAAAAGAATTCAAGATGGCCACCGGCAGCTTCCTGAGTACTTTATCTCTGACATTTGAATTTGATTGGAGGGGTAAACGTTGCATGCATTATCTTAAAATACCCTTCGCACTACCAAGGGATTAACTTCAAGGTTTAAACTTGACTCACCTGAAAAGACGGAGCAGTTTCGTTTCCATCGGGCGGCTTGACCTGGAAATCGTGCTTGTGGTACAGAAAGTCCGTGCCCCAGAGCAGGTATCCGATTGGCGAAGAGCATACAGTCAAAAAGAGGTTGGCCGAAAGTATTAAAACCAAGCCCGGCTACAAATACACAATATAAGGAATAAACCTTTACAATGTATCGTTAAATCAAAACGTTTTAGCCTAACAAGCAACCTAGAACAGTGTGCACGAGTCACATAATTTTCACGGCAAAGACTGCTTTCACGAAATCATTTAGCTAGCTCAGGTGCCAAGTCACGTTCTTAGGAGAGAAAAACGAAAAATTCTCAACTTTTGACTCTACGCTGACCACTGTTGACCACAAGAAAAACTCATGCCGTACCTGTTTAAAGCTTTTAGCACTTCCGTGATTTGAGACCATTGCTTTTATTCAAAGCGAGCAAAAACCTGGTTAACGTACGCTTGCGGTACTTCAGCTATCAAAACACACAGTTCGATATGTTTCACGGCGTCGATTGATTCAGTTGTCAGCAAACCTTCACCGATACTGAAGCGTTACTCACGTACAGAACTTATAATT
>VRMD01000329.1:0-29246 GCA_009872375.1 Sminthurides bifidus
ATGGTGCAATCCAATCTGATTTTTTCCCTCGGTTCCTCTAGGGTTACTACAAGGAAACGGTAGAATTTATATTTGAAACGCGCAATGACTGCAAATCCTTCTGGAAACGCTGCGTGGAACATCATGCTTTCTTCCGATGTGAAAAAGCACCAGAACTAGCTGGTGCTTCAGGTCGCTCAAAAGGTCTTCTAACCTCCAGGGGATCAAGTTTCAGATACTCCGGGCGAACGCAAAAGCAAATGGTTGCTTTCGTTCGCGAAAATTTTGTAAAACGTGGTGCTCCTCCTGTTGCTGGGTCCTCATCCTTTCAGAGGTAATTTTTCGTTCCTTCATAAGTAATCAACCATCTTAATACAAGTTATGGTTGCGAAGCGCGTAGTTGTATTGCTGACTGAAGTTGAAACGGAAACACTCAGCTCTAAAATTCCTTTTCCCCTGCGACCATATCCCTGGAGCATTGACTTTGGCCATGAGGTAGCTTAAGTGAGAGGTGTTTTTGTTACTGAAAGTTGATACCCATGCTGAACTGAATGTGCTATCTATTCCACTTCATGCTCTTAATAACTCCCTGGTCAGCTTGTATCTCGCTTCATTTCGTTAAATTACGACCAATCCATGTGAAACAAGTCCATTGCCCAGAAGAATTTTTATACATATCCCCGTTACAAGTTCTAGTTCAGCTGTAGTAGCTTCGCTGTAATCCTTAAAGCAAGAGGAGGAAAAAACGAAATCGCTGCATGGACTCAGCCGCTTTAGCGCACAGCGGCATGTGTTTTTTATGGTGACGCATACCGGATTACGGACGAAAGTGCTTCAGCATGTAATGTGTGTAAATGGTATAACGGTGCCTTTGCTTGCTCCAGATCTGCCTACATTCCGAAGTGCGCACAATGTCATGTCATCGGGAAGTGGCGTTAGCGGTAGCGGTGGAGCAGGTGGCGGTCATCATTCGGGTGTATCCACTTCCTGCTCATCACCTGCCATGATGTCAGCCGCCTCTGCTGTGCTTCCAATAGATGATCAGATGGACAAGATCTATCCTCACATGGTGAGTGGTTGAATAATTGAAATCTTTCATGCTTGCAACTTTTATGAGCTGCAAGGCCGTGAATAGTAGGTAGACCTCACCGACATACCATGCTATGCATTGCAGGAATTCATGACAGGCGTGGTAGAATTTTTGCTGGTGCATTTACACGGCTGCATGCTTCTTACTCGTGTTCATGGTTCATGTGACTCATAAATTTGAAATTTATTTCTGCAGGACTATCCAGACTCGCCAGTTGAGATACGTTCACAAGATTCGCAACAAGACACTTTATCACCAGGTACTTCAGTCACGTCATCGCCACAAAGGTATATGCCGGTCGGCATGGTTCCTCCCCCGCACCCTCATCCTCATGCTCATCATCATGGAGCACAGCAGGAAGTTCTGGTGGATCAAGTAGTCGGACCACCCCCGCCCCAAGTCGCAGCTTTATATCATCCGCAGTACCCTCCCCAAGGTGAGTCGTCAGCTAGAATTTATCCTTCTGCCACTTCCACCACTACTGTTACCTCCTCATACACACCTGAACAAATGCTTTCGTTATCGGACGAAGAGGATTCATTAATAGGCTCATGTTCATCCAACACCAAGTTATTCGCGGGCTCTTTTGGCCAGCATGAGTTTCCTGTAACCACAGTAAAGAATGTTGAGAGAAAGTTGAAAACGCTGGATATACCTATTCAGCCCCTTTCAGTATCTCCGCCGCAGGGGAAGGAAATCATTAGACGGACTAGAAAGCAGAGATCCAAGAGTTTAACTGTCAGGTCTGAGACTTTTTCCGAGGATGACGATGAAATTAATTTCTTTACCATTCCTAGGAGGAAGGAAAAAGTTCAGAAACGTAAGCTTAATGATGATGAGTCGTCCTCCTTCCACAGGGCAGGGGATGAAACAACTAGTCATGGCAGTTATGATTTACTTGCTAGCAGTGAAAAAGTTGATGAATTACCATACAGCACGGGTGTGAAAGCACATTCTACACCTAGTACTCCCGGAGGAAGTCGTGTGCCGCCTCCACTGAATTCTCAGGTTAGCGTAGGTAGCAACGGTAAGAGGAAACTTGTCCACCAGAAAGAGTCGTTTTATGAGGATGTAGATGAGGCGTTGTTGTCTCCAAGATCTCCGGCTCCGCCGCAAACTATTGTCTCGCCTCCAACTCCGTTGCCGCCTCATAATGTGACACCTCCGCAAGTAGCTCATGTACCACCTGTGAGAAAGCCCTCGGAGGAGCGGTCGTACAAGCCGGTACTGCATCTTAAATCTGAGGAACAATTGGTTGAAGAGGCTGGCATTTGGCTTGAAGGAGATTTGGGGGCACTAAGTGCCAGCGGAAGCTTCAAGAGAAAACTGAAGAAAAAGCTGCAACAACAGCATGAGGAGAATAAAGCATTCACGAGTCGCAGCAGAGACAGCTCCGTTAAAAAGAGTAAAAATAGCAGACTCAAGTCTCCAGAGTCTGTTAATCCTGTGCGCTCGTTGCCAATCTCCCCCATTCCACCACCGAAAGATTACGCGAAATCTGTTGACGACCCGTACTACACTGGAGCAAGCCCGGAGAGGAGTCCAGAGGCTAGAAACTTTCCCATTGAGGTGGATGTACACGTGAAGCGGCTGGGAAGTAGCCCTAGTGAAAGTACACCAAAAGTCGCCAAACCAGCAATTACTCCGAGAAAATCTCTGGAATCTCGCAAGGAAAAAATCGATATGCCCATTCCCAGTCAGAGTGTACGTGACAACATGCTCCCTGACGTGGCCCAAATCCAGCCAAAGCAGAAAGTTGCCGCTAAAATACTTAACACCAACTCTAACGTCATGAATATTAATGACCAAGTGGAAAAGGCGTCTGTAGGGAACAAGAAAATATTTAACAATCAGCATCACAATGACCATTACCCAGACCGGCAGCATGATTTTATGCAAAAATCCGAATCTGCACCAAACGGGCTTCAAATCGTTCCGCCCCCACCGTTAGACTTTGACATTGGAGCAGAACGACATGAGTATCGTGAACCCGTGGCGAGTGACATTCACCCCATGTCCAAATCCTTCGACCTGGAGCCCCTGATCGAAGACTCTTTTGAAAATGAATTGATTCCCGTACCACCGGGAGAGTTCCAGGACACTGCAGAAGAAGCGGAAAAAGCTGAAGCAGAGAGCATTGTGCGTGACCTAGAAAGTGACCAAGTTGTACCTGAACCTGTCCCAAGTCCAGTTCATGACCAACTTACAGCCAGCAAACAAAATGGAGACAAGGGTAGGAAAAACCCCGTGAGAAAAACAAAGTCCGAAGGTGCATTTGACAATGCTCAAAAACCAGACCGGTCTGCTCTCAAAAGATCCTCTACGGAGAGAAAGTCGCCAAAGTCAACACGTTATGCGGACACAGCAGATGTTGCCGTGGAAAACGGCAGGGTTGAGAATGACGCAGAGAAAGGAGCAGATGAAACAGCTACTACTCCGTCAAAGTCAACGATTCGGTTCGAAGAGGTGGATGTTCCGTATCTGCTTCGAAGAAGAATCGATTTAGACTCCATTTCATCCAATCCAGGTTCCACTTCAAACTTTTATCATCATCATCACCACCATCACCACGAGTCCTTATCAAAATCCAAATCTTATGGAGGCACCACCGCTGACCCGTCGGCTTCAGGTTCCCAGTTAAAGCGTTTGGTATTTTGCTCCATGACTGAATTGCCACCAGCAACGAACTATAGCTGGAGAGACGATACGATGGAATGTCCCCCCGTGTGGGATGAAATGGATCCATTTTCATTTGCAGTGCGACGGCAGACAGGATCCAGAGGCAAGGCCATGGTGTGCAACATAAGAAAAATCAAAAGCGAAGAAATCGAAACAGCTGCAGCAGATCTCATTGACGATATTAGCAAATTAGCAAACTTGGAGTTTGTAAAGGATTTGAAGGAAGTTCAAACTTTGGACACTTCCAACCCTCCCAGTTTTCCGGCTCAGGAAATAGGAACGATTGAGGAAGAACAAGAAATAGAGGAGGAACTGCCCAAGATTGAAGAGAGCGATAACGAGATTTCTCCAGAATGTGATATGGCGTATGAGGAAGAGGAGGCTTCAGAAGCAGATATTGCGGCCCAAGCAGATCTCGAAGATCAGAACAAAGATGTGGAGCCAGAAGTCATGGACTTTGACGCCGGTTCAGATTTGCCACCCCCTCCAGAAATGGAAACTCCATCAGACGTTGAAACTTCCCAGTCCACCTGAAGCTGTTGCAAACGATGAGGAGGTCAAAGGACCGGAGAAGAAGCTTGAGCCGTTGATCCCACAAGCAGAACCCGCAAGTAAGCCACTGCCCTCACCTCTCCGATCCGGACCTCCGACGCCAACAGGTCCCAAGCCTCCGATTCCCGAGAAACCCTTGGACTTGATCCTACAGCGAAAGTTACGCAAAGATTCCTCTGCAAGCATGGACGAGTTCCCTCTCCCACCCCTGCCCGACTCGGAGCAAGAGTACAATTGCGAGACTCCGAGATACCCGCCACCACCACCGGATATCCTACAGTTTAATTATCCATCACGCAGAGGCTCGTACAACAGAAGAAGATCCAGCGCAGAGATAGAGACCGGCTCCATGACAGACTCATTGCCGACAGTGGTGGAGAATGAAGTCGCCCCAAGACGGTTTCACCTCAACCGAACTTTCTCCGTCAGTCAGGAAGATGACGAGGAAGGAACGAGCAGCAATAATTCACCCTCTGTACACAAGCCATCCTTGCATACCCGACGTCCTTCAATAACTGATGAGGCAAATATCCCGCCGGCCATTCCAGAAGAACCAACGCCAACGAATCCTCTGCCACCTCCAATTCCCCAGCCTGTGATGATCCCAAACGATTCTTTCAGCAAGCAGTCCAGCTCGGATTCCCTGCCTGAGCCCCCAGATCCCATTTATGATATGGTGGAAAGTCGGAATTCCGACACGGTGAGTGATCACAGCGAAAGCCCCGAAGCACCGCTTTTCTTGAACCTGGCGGGCGGAAGTATTGGATTTCCAAGAACCCTGTCACGAATATCCGAACGGACTCACTCTTCCGAGGAGACAGACTCCACGAGTCAGTTCATGGAAAAAATAGAGTCAGGATTGAGGAAAAAACTCGAGGAAGCAACAAGTCTCAGCCCTGTACGACGACCTAGGATGTCCCAATTTGAGAAACTTGAATCATGCTCACGCAACCTCGGAAGACATTTCCGGTTCCCTGAACGCACCTTTGGTGACCCTCACAAGTGAGCTTGCTGACAGCTCCGCAACGCTCAACGACCTCGAAGAGATTAATAACGAAGAAGTGGAGGATTTCCCCATGAGACGATGAAGTGACCAACTTGAATCTGCCAGTTGAGCTTAGGTCAGAGATTGTGGTGGCCAAGGACGATGATGGAGGCGGCACATGTCAGGGAGATGTGGAAGAGGACGAAAACACTTTTGGGGCACAAACTCACGACGACACCACAACGACTAGTCATAGGCATAGGGTGGAAGTCAGTCTTACTGTAAGGGATGGACGCATTGTCTTCGAGGAAAGGCAATAGGAAAGGAGGAAAAAGCTCTTGAGTTGGTTTAGGATAGAGTTTTGTTGGTTTCACTTCAATCAGCCGTGTTGAGGCTCGTCCACTGATTGGATCTCCCTAATTAGAATCTTAGTTACCTAATCTAGTCATGAAAGCTAGTGAGCGAAAGCACTGAATAAGTTAATCAATTGAGAGGCTGTATGATCTCAGATTTTTACCTTAAAATAGGCATTAGATATCAAGTGTTTGTGGTATATATACTGTAGGATACTGCATAAAAAATCAAATCTCATCTGCCGTACTTGTTAATCACTAAATTAGGTAGTACAATTTTCTCTCAACCGTGTGACATGAAAAGGAATGCGAAATCTGTGCAGAAAACAGAGCATTCGGCTTTAACACAGTTAACCTTTGGGTAGCAACACATTGAGCTCATGATAACCGCATAAAACACCCGTTCACACTTGATGTCTTTTAGAAGGAACCATCACATTTCATCTCACCAGTCCATATTTGTTTGAAGTCACTTGCCTTGTATGACGGCAAAGGACGGAATGATGCATGTCATTTAAGTTAATGATGAAAGGATTTGACTCCTGAAAGTGATTCATTCATGTACTAAAAGGAAGAACGTTTGTGTGCTTAACACAGTTTACTATGTGACCTCCTGGCAGTATCGAAACGGCTTACTCCCCCAGCATCATCACCATCATCAGCAGCAGCCACATTAAAAGTTTCACGACAAGTTAAAGAAAATATATCAGCTATTATAAATATGACATAAATCCTATGCCTATATCCGTAGAGCGAGTAATAATTATAACAACAATAATAATTTACTCATATTTCCTCACTAGTCACTATTGTAGAGACAATTAAGAATCCTTTGAAACGCCACAAGTAACTGTAGTGTTGTTACGAGAGAAAGGTGGCGTCTTTTCCAGAAACCACTTTCGTTTCTTCTCGAAATACTATACAAACGTCACAACGTCATTGTCAACGTGACAAGTTACCCTGCCTTCTTCCCAGACTATTTGGTCATGTACGTAATACTATATTGCATCCTCAACCGGGAGATTAGTAGTCGATATATGGCTCAACTGGAAATATGGAGACATTCCCAGTAGCTTAACGAAAGAAACTCTGTAGCGGAAGCAAAAGTTGTCGCTCCTACTATGTGCGAGAAACGAGGTCAATACTTGAACGCTCAAACTAATTCAGTTTTGTATGGCAAAAGAATTCTCAAGGAGGATGTTCGCAGAATCTGAGAATGAGGTCAGATTCTGGATTTACTTTGTGGCATTGGTGGATTTGAATGTATTTTGTATCAGTAAGACGAATAATTAAGAACGGGTCTTGAAAAGATTTTGATACTTTCTCACTAAAATGAGTTCTGGAAAGCTGTTCACTTGTTCAAAGAAACCGTTACTTTTTCTACAGTAGATCTCTCTCATAGTCTCTCTGTTGTCACCTGTAACTTGAGTCTCACTCTATTAGATCAATTCCAAGCACATGGTCGAATCTCTTCTTCACTTCACCACCAACAGCCAGGCTTGTCTTGACTCTCTTGATCTCTCTTAATCTTGTATTTCAAGCTTCAGTTCTTCTGCTATGCAGGTAGACATCTTTTCCTCACTCTAACCTCCTTGCACCTGTAATTACACTTGATCGCAGTTTGTACTTAATTATCTAATTCTTTGCTTTATTATCAAGTCAGGCATGTAGATTAGAGACACTTTTCGTACAAGTCTCTTTTCCTTAACCCTTTTCATTTTCACTTTACTATTTTTTCATCATTTGAACATGGGTTATTTGTCTTACTCCTTTTTGGTACATTACAAACCACCGCCGCCCGGTACATGTTACCTTATAAGTAAAATATGAACCAGCAAAGGAGAAATTAGTCCAGTTTTCAATGAAAAACAAACAAAATGCTCAAGGAACAAGGCAACGGATTCTTGTTGTTATAGTACGAATTTATTACAATGAAACGATAAATTTTTAATGTGGGTGTTGCGGTGGTGTGTAACCAGTTAACCAGTCCCCCCGTGTAAATGTCATTCTTTCACACAAGTTTTCATTTAGGAGCTGTCACAGTTTAAATTGATACATTTTGAGAGTGCACGATCGTCTTTTTCATTTGCCGCAGAATTTTACATTGTAATTACAAGATTACATCTTCCATCATACGTTTGTTTTAAAGCAGAAGGAAAATATTCGTGTCAAATGCATGAGATTATCATGGTGATCATACCATTTTGTAGTTGTAGTAGTTACCAAGGTGAAAGCACGTTGAACAGGGGCTATAAAACTTATGTGGTGCTTATGAATCGTATGACATTCCATTTACTGGGGTAACGTGATAAACTTTACTTCATGTCAGGGATTTTAGTTTGAAACGGTTCTTGTAATCTGGAAGACTGCATAACTTTCGTAGTTTTCGTAGTCTTTCTCTGGTCTTTGTAAAGCTCAGCAAGAATGATCATTGAAATCGATCCTTGATTGTTGAGCTACGAGTTGTGAAGGCGGTTGTGTTGTGAGAATTGCGGTTGATTAAAAACGCTTATGTTAATTTAGATTTCTCACGTCATAGATGGTAACTGCTCAAATAAGTTTAGTAAGGAGTGCAGCTTTAATCAAAGTTGAGATTTGATCTGTAATCTTGTCAACATTAGTCTGATGATGATGAGTTACCCGGTTCTGTTGCTTAGCTACATGATTTAGGTTGTCAAAGGAACATGTCATTTACTTTGACATTTAACTTGTGAGATTGTGATGGCAATAGAAAAGATGACGAAGAGCCCTCATAGCTTTGTTTGGTAAAATTGAAGTTCTACTCATCCTGGTTTTGCAACTGATATGTAATTGAGATTTTAACAAAATAACAGAACAATGTTTTGGAGGGGTGCGTTCCCTCTTGGATCTCATGATTTAAGGTGTTGGGCCGTACTTTTGCGGCATACGCCGGGTAATTAGAGAGTTACCAGGTAGTTTCCGGTATGGAATGAATCTCGAGAAGAGAAACAGGGAAAGAAAATGACTCTGATTGTAATTTTTTGTGCCAACAAAACCTTCTTAATGATGATCATGAATTTCCCTAACGTTGCTAATAAGTAACTTATATTACTCATCAACTAAATATTAAATAATTATCAAATAAGATTTCCTATGGATGCCTGTGATGGCTCCGTTGTGGAAATTGTTTGAATAAAATAACAGAAATATCTATCTTCATTGAAAACACCTTTTCTTCTTCGCCTTTTACTATCTGTTCATGGCTTTCTTCATAGCTAATCAATGAGTAAAAGTCTTTGATTGCGGTGACGGCTTTAGTCTACTGCAGCTTGCTTGCACGGCTCTTGAAGATTTGATAGGTGGAATATGAGGTAATGTTTCTCATCTTTATTTGGTGTTCATAACGTTTAGCTGCTTTAGTTAAAGCATTGTAGAACATGGATTTGAGAAGATGTCCATTTTGTTCTTACCCTTTCGTTTCCGTTTAGTGGTACATTAGTGATTTTTTTCGCGTTATCTGATCTTGAGTTTGGTGATTTGATTGAGTTTACTTCCTTCCGGAAGTTGTTTGATATTACGCTGTTAAAGGCTCCTTTAATTTCTTTGGTTACGTAATTTATTGAATTATGATTTGGTTTTTTATCATTTTTTCTTTAATTTCGGTTATTTCAGATCCCGATTGGTTATACTACATGTGTAAAGAGATCCTAGCAACCCACAGAACGTTTGCTTCAGACCTGAGAATGGTGGGTCCAGAGGCTATCGCATTGAGCACAGCCAATAACAATTTACTGAACGTTCTGGAGAACTTGATCGATATTAAAAAGGAGTTGTGGGAAGCTGGTTCACATGGAGTGCAAGTCATTGCCAATTTGCTGAAGCACTTTGAAAATTGTCGACTCAAGTATGACGACTACTTGCGAGCATTGCCCAAAGATTTTCAAGAATTCATTGACTGTGAGAATTTCCAGTCTTATTTGCCAGTAACTGCATTGGCGCTGAAGCCATTGTATCGAGTCTTATATTACTGGGATTACGTATTGCCAGGTAAGGAAAGTTGGCTTTGGTCCCGACACTTCTTCTTGACTTTTGTTTTAAGATTTGGAAGGAAAGTTTGATTAGGAAAGATGTCTTTGTAAGAAACACCACCTCTTGTTTGCAGTTTTCCGATCCTATGAAACCGATACGATACGTCAGCATTGCAGCAAGCTGGAAGTAATTCTCAAACCTTTGGTGACGATTGCCAACAGCATTCAAGAGGATCTGGAATCTCGAGCTAAAGTCGGGGAACTTGCGCGTGAAATGCCTGGGTTTCCTAGCAATCCGGGAGAGTTTTTGCGGCAAGGGATCTTAGTCAAATTAAGTTGGAGAAGAGGATTACAAAACAGGATATTCTTCCTGGTGAGTGTGGGAGGGAATTACGGGAGCAATTACGCTTAGGCTACATTTGGCTGAGGTTGTGCAGAGGGCAGATGAATTACACGTGCTATGTGTTACGTTACAGCTCAGCGAGTGTATGGTGTACGGAAGTAGAGTGTCTTCTTCGGCTGGATTCCGGATCCATGGTGTGGTGCCACTGCACGATGCCAAGTTGCAGCAGCACTTTGAGCTGGAAAATCAATTGGGATCCTCGATACCGAATTCTTTCAGCCTCATAACGCCGCAAGATAAAGTTTTAGTGCTGGCTGGGCTGAATGCCAAGGTATGACTGTCTCGAGACTTTTGTCTGTTTGTATTGCTGGAGTCATTGGATAAAATTTTGGGTAATGTATTTTTAACAGGACAGAGACGTGTGGGTTACCGCCTTGACAGAAGCCATCAACAATGCCAAAAGTAGTTCTAGTTTCATCAACAGCATTGGATGCTCCTCTGAGGAATTACTTTCTCACTCTCAGGAGAGCAATGCAGGAATTCTCAATGCCGGGGATCTTAACAGTGTGAACAATAACAACACGATACGAAATAATAGTCACGTCGGACATCGATCCAATGCCACGATCCACGTCTGTTGGCATAGGAACGTCACCATCTCGCACACTCAACTTTGCAAAGGGTTTCGTTGCACGATCAGCGGGTTTTTGCTGAGGAAATTCAAAAACTCACCTGGTTGGCAAAGACTGTGGGTGGTGTTCACCAATATCTGCCTTTTCTTTTAACAAAACTTTTGAGGTAAGTCGTAAAGGTGCGAAGGGGTGGTGTTAAACCGCGATAAGCAATGCTATCAAGAAGTACTGGGTTTAAGTAAAAATTTGTATTCTGCAGGACGATACTCCCTTGGCATCCCTACCACTTTTGGGATACAGAGTGGAAACACCGACGGAGGCTGACGAAATTACTAAGGATCACGTATTCAAGCTTGTGTTCAAGAATCATGTGTACTTTTTCCGGGCGGAGTCCAATTTTACTTTTAAGAGGTGACTCGACAATAGTATTGAACAATCAACAATCTATTACAGATCTAGTTGCCAGTTGCCCCTTTTAGAAAAAATATTTAATACATTACTTTTTTGTGCTGCAGATGGATGAGAGCATTGAGTCAAGCTATACAGGTGCCCAACCAAGGGCCGAAGTAATATGGCCACCTTCATTATCTTCTGCCTTCGCTCCACGCTACTACCACTAACTTAAGTTAACATATGCTTATGTATCCACGTACACGAACTGATATGCCAAAATTTAGTAGAATAGATGCACATGTTCTTACCAGTAATAATGATAGACGCAACGTTAGTTCCACTTCGAGTTAACTTTCCAAAGTATGTAATTTCATCAGCAGTCTTTCGGTAGCTAAAATAGTTAACCTTGGGAGAATGAAGAAATCTCATCAACGCTCACAATGTCCATTTTATACCAATACAAATCATCCGATAAGCCAAACTTGCAAAAAGTATTTTAGCACGAAATAATATTTCTACCTATTTTTGCCTTTTTAGCCTTGTCTTTTAGATAGCCACCAACATAACTATGTGACACATGGTACGCACAACTTACTCATCTTGTAAAAAGCTCAATCTATGATTTGCGAACGAAAACAATGAGCGAACGAAACGGGTATGTGTCGTGCATGTGCTGGTGTTAAACTTACAGCAGTAATAAACCAGTATTAAGAGAAGAACATCATTTATTGCACAATGTTACCTTTATAAAGTTCAGTTACTTGATCGCTGTTGTACCCTAAGACCTTTTGTAGAACCTCAGTAGTATGTTGACCTAGTTTTGGAGGGGGCAGTCTTGGTGCATTGGCACTACCAGAGTACAGGACAGGTGGTCCCACCATTTTGTACGGGCCCATTGAATGCACCATGTGATTGTGCTGTACCTGTAAGTTCAAAATAACCATTTAATCAGGCTTCATTTGACTAACTTAGTGTCAACACTGGTTATACACTGCTTAAGAAAAATGTAAACAATGAGGTAACTTTTGCGAACCTGGGGATCACTGAATGCATGTTTCATGTCATTTATTGGTCCGTAAGGAAACTTTTTTCCTTCAAAGCGTTTTAGCCAATATTCGCATGTCTCGCTCCGTATCCTCTCTTGTATCTGTCCAATGAGTATTTCCCTATTATTCATCCTTTGAAAATTGTCCTTGAATCGGTCATCTTCCAGTATGTGCTGAAGATCGATAGTTTGACATAATTCCTGAAATAGGTCATTATTACCTGCAAAAAAGTAACTTTTAATGCAGCTCCACGCAGTTTTACAGGACCCATATACAAAATCTTGAAGATCGTGCAAATTCAAAATCTGTTTTAACTTATACCTGTGCCAATCGTTATCCACCTATCATCCTTAGTTTGGAAAGCCTGATAAGGAACAATGGTTTCGTGTGCAGTACCCCAACGCCGAGCCTCCTTACCAGAGTTTATAAAATTCGAACCTATGTTTACCAAAGACGCTATTTGAGTTGACAACAAGTTGCAGTCGATTTTCATGTCCCAGGTTTGTCTACATATTTATAGAATTTTAACTGTTAGAGGCACGAAACCGATTATGTACAGTGTACAGTCATAGTCAAGATTGCCATGGTAATGGTGTCATCTGAACAAGTTTTGCAACGCTCCTCACCTGATTTCTCTGCATCAAAGCTACCAAAATAGCACCGTGGGCATACAACCCCGTTGCCAGGTCTGTCATAGCAACACCCACTTTGCAAGGTTCCCCATCTTTCGACCCTGTGATGTGCAAGAGGCCTCCTAAGGACGCGGCAATAACGTCGTAGCCTCCGCGGTGTGCATAAGGACCATCAGGACCGTACCCCGTGATAGAGCAGTATATCAGCCTTGGATTAATCTCTTTTAGTGTCTCGTAGTCTAATCCTAATTTCTTCAGGGTTCCAGGCACATAGTTTTCGATGAAAACATCAGACTTTTTCACAAGCTCGTGCATCAAACTTCTGCCTTTCTTCATGTCCACCGCAATGCTTTTCTTGTTCCTATTAACGCAAACGAAGTAACAGGACAAGTCATCGTTTGCAATGAATGGAGGTCCCCAAGAACGAGTATCATCTCCCAAGCCGGGTTTCTCAACTAAAATCACGGGTAAATATTTCATCGACAGTCTGTGACCTGTGACTCTAAAAGCCAATAGTTTAGGGCCAATTGCTTTTTCAGGCCAAAAGCCATACCCTTGATGATTTCCGCTCCCAAGTCTCCAAGAATCATAGTGCAGTAAGGACCTGCCAAAATCCGAGTGAGGTCAAGGACTCGTACTCCCTCCAAAGGGCTGGGTAGAGTGGAATTTGTTGACTGCGTACTGTAACCCTTGCCATGGTTACAGGGCAAGTAACGTAAATCTGCGAGGCAGGTAAGTAAACCTAACGATTAGCAACGAAACCATCTCAAGATGCCAGTCCACTGTTTCATAACAGCACCAGCTATTGACAAAACGAGAACCAGAAACGCGACACAATCTTATTACGGCTGTGTACAGTCCTTGCCCATGCTGATTAACTCACCTGACTTTTTCTTAAGCACAAAACGACTGTACTCATGGAAATGACACTGCAGGCTCGATGTTCTGATCCTAAGGAATGGCTGCAGGCAAACAGAAACAAAGATAAAAGTCTATCATAAGTCCATAAAGTAGAGGACACTAGATCAATGCAAACTGTTCTTTTTTTATTACCTTCAACAGCTTCATTTCTTCTTCCCTTTATTATTACAACAAGTTTTCTTAACCTTCCCACGTTCAAACCCAAAAAGGACCTTTTCTACATCTAGATTTTAAGGGACCTGACAATACAAATGTAAAAAAACAAATGCACACACAAATTCAAATATTTCGCTCCTCCAAATGTCAACAGACCTCAAGGTCATCATGCCATCTTCCATATTCAGATTCATTATGCAAGTACAGAAGTTTCAAGCGTAACGTAGAATGTACATTCTCATGCCACAATCCGACTTTCTTGGCCTGCAAACCACTTCCCTTGTAACATCCTCTACAAAGCCTCATGAAGGCACCCGTTCCTTGAGCCAACCCTTACAGTAACCAGTCCTAAGAATAGACTAACTAATTACTGAATTGGGAATCGACCATCACTTCCGGTTCTACAAGTAGCTTTTCCAGAGCTGAGCGATACCTACTCTTCTTGCAGTACCCACAATTCAATGCTCAGGAGTATCAAGTATTGTGCATTACATAACGACATCTGGTAGCCTCTGGCCACCATAACAGCGTCTTACCTTTATTTCATACCTTCCTTCACAACAGCCTGCCACCGGTCACCGGAAGGCGTTTAGTAGTTACAAGAGATTACGTTGATAGATTCCGCCTTGTCGTACCGGCAAACCATCAGTGTCTTCATCATACTTTCATTCCACAGTCGCAAGCCAGGCATGCAAGAAAATAAACCACCAGCTACCACGCAGCCAGGTCACAAACAACCCATTGAATATTCATCGATTTGCATTCATGCCAAGGCCAACTCATCACCGCACACCTTTACAGGTAACGTTGTACTGTGATTCACAAACTATTAGAGTGCAAATCCAGGCACAACTTTCTAGCACAACCAACATCAATGATAGCCTCAGCAGACTTGAGACAGAAAAGCAGAAGCAGCCAGCCCGACTTCCTTTTCAATAACGATAACGATAATGAATTTGGAGATGAGTCTGACTGAGCATATTACGGTCTCGACTCCACTCAACAAACTTTCATGTAAGGCATGGTCTAAAGCTGTTATCGATAGACGTTTCAGTAGTTCAGTTGTTATGCCCCATGTAAAATTTCATGGATGGGTAACAATGTTATGATGCATTGACTACGAGCGGTTGCCATAAGGCAGACTTTACGTAGTAGCACATGTGAATCCTCCTTAAGGCTTTTAGCAGCTGTTGTGAGTGATTCTCCACACGAGCGTTCTGAAAACACATGTGACTCATACCTGTACCTCATAGTAATGTGCCTGTAATGGAATTCTTCTTTAGCTTTGCATTGCAGTAGCTGGCCTGTTCGCAATCCCAACGCAAGGGATAAACGGGAGCAGAGCAACCGTATGACTTTTCGGATCCTTAAGAAGAGCGCACGGAACCGTAAAGAAAGAGAATCTCCTTGGTAGACGAGACGTAACTTGGAGAAGTAGCATAATATTAACTTATAGTAGGAGTTTTAACTTCAGCTAACCTTAACACATTTAGCTTATAGAAAACTCCTGGTGATGGCGGTGTAAGATCTCGTGAAGATTAAGTTAAAATTCTTTTTTAATTTGGAGTAGACAGGAGTGAGGTGTGTACCTGGTTTGAAAAAGTGTCAAATGAAAGAAAACTGTGCAACAGCTTTTTCTAGACGTCGAACTTAACGAAGTTCACAACTGCTAATGTTATTAAAGATTCTATTACTGATAAACTCTAATTGTAGTTAGCTATTCGCCTTACAATTATACCTGGAGCACCTTACTGAAGACTGTGTTAGCTACTATTGATTTAATCAATCTTTATATTTTCAACTGCAACTTGTTACGTCTATCCATCGCAACACAGTGAGGTAAGGAAGCTTGTAGATTAGAGCTATCGTGTACAAGAGGTCATTGATCCAGTGAATTGATTTAATTTGCCTAACTCATAACTCTTTTTGTTCATGTGATCTGTTCAACTGAGTACTGAGAACCGGTGCAATTTCGTAATTAAGCGTACCGTTAGCTCATTTGTTAAATGCACACACTACATATGTACTATTGCTAATGAAGGATTCCGGAACTAATACACGTTGATTTGCTGCAGGTCCGTTACCAAGCATGTAATTCCACCACCATTGGAGCTGGATGCACTAACATTTGTAATTAGGACTTGAATTCTGCTCTTTGTGGCGAGAAATCATCGTAATTGCTAATTACGACGCTGGCTTAAACAGAAAGAGGTTTTATAACCTTCATTAGCGTTCGACCCTTGCCTTTTGTCTCCACGTACATACTGGAACGTTCGTATACTAGCTTTGCCATGAACCTATACTTGTGAATTAATTGCTCACTCGCTTCAAACCTGGATTAATTGAAGACTGATTGATTGGATCCTGCAACTGGACTCGTGCCTTCCTGTCGAATCCTGAAGAAGCCGGTTTACTGTGTGGCTTCATCTTTGTGAATTGACTCATTATACTTGTGTGAATCATTTACCTGTCATTTGCTACCTGATGCTCGTCGGATGGATGAAGCCTTATGATTGTTCGTGTGGTTGTGTTGTGAACTGTTCGCTTCAAAGACTTCCTGTCATGTGCGGTCCTNCTTGTGTGAATCATTTACCTGTCATTTGCTACCTGATGCTCGTCGGATGGATGAAGCCTTATGATTGTTCGTGTGGTTGTGTTGTGAACTGTTCGCTTCAAAGACTTCCTGTCATGTGCGGTCCTTAAGTTTTGTGAAAAGGACTCTTATTTAGCTGAGGTTGTGTTCTTGAACTGGTACGAAGCGGATTTGTTAAGACGGCAAAATGAATCGTCCCACAGAAATCAAAATGAAGGTCATGGGACCTGGTGGATGCAGTTATAGCAAACAAAGTACAAAAGAAGACTTGGACGATTATGGAGGAAGTGATTGGAATAGCAAAGAGAACAATGTGGAGTCAGCTACAGCCCTTTGGTTCCTGGGATGGGGATGACATGGAAGACTTGATGCTCATACCACCTAGACATTGGACTAATAAGTGGGGTTATGCTCTTAGAGTGATCTTTACTGGACTGTTGATACTTACTTCGTTTGCGATATTGACGACGTTTTTGTACGATATTTTTCACCCGAAAGCGATACCGGTAAGTGTTCCATGAAAGCCGTTACATAAAGTGTCTTTTCATGAAGGGTTCTTTTGATAAGATTGTGGGTGCATGGGTTTCAGCCTTCAGAACTACCGTTGTATGGGAAGGAGCCGATCGGAGGGTCAGACTACTACCCGGCTTGCAGCGTACCGCCCGGGGAAGGAAAGTTTGATTGTTACCCGGAAGTTGGAGGTGCAACGAAAGACCAGTGCCTGGCTAGAGGATGTTGCTGGAAGGAATTAGAGCCGAATTCCAATGCTCCTTGGTGTTACTATGGTCATGATACAAGTAATTATGATTGGGGAAAGGAGCATGAGACTGAGTATGGCTACGAACGGAAAGGGACGTTGAAGAAGTCTGTGAATATGCCTTACCCTGATCCGATCCGGCATCTTAGGATGTCAGTCATCCTTGAGAGTGAGGATACTGTAAGAATAAAGGTGAGTTTTTGGTGAAAGGAAATGAAGGCATTAATTTTGGGGATGTCTATTTAACAATGGCTTGTTCATTGCCCGTGTGTAGATCTTTGATCCGGAGAATGTAAGATGGCAAGTGCCGTACTTCAGCCAGGATCATGTTATTCCCAAACCTGAAAGACTGAATTATTATGTTGACTTCACTGATAGTTTGGTGAATGTGAGAAGAGGGAAAGGTGATACTCCGCTGTAAGTGTTTCCCACGTGATTGAAGTTACATGAAGTTTTTGGTCGAAAGAATGGCATTGAGTGCTTACAGATTGGCATACTGACTGAATTTGCTTGATCTCTCAGATTCAGCTTATCCGTTTCACCCCTGATGTTTCACGATCAGTTTCTTGAAGTAACGGCAGCCCTAGGAGCACCAAATGTCTATGGACTTGGCGAGACTGTTGACTCAATGGAACGGAAAACTAATTGGAGTAGGAGTGTTCTATTCAAACCACGATACTGTACCTGCGGAAAAGGTAATTTATAATGTGGCTACTAGCTACTAGCTTGATATTTGTGAAATCACGATCTAAGAGTCATTGCTTACATTCTCTGGACAGACAAACTTGTACTCGAGTCACCCGTTCTTGATGGCCGTGAGTCCTTATGGGGGAAAGACTTTCGGGGTATTTCTGGCTAACAGTAACGCAATGGGTAAGTCACTAAGGGCAAGGACACTGGTAAATCACGGGACCTTGAACTGAAAGAAAGTACAGGTGCTAAACCCTTAATATTTGGTTTACAGAGGTCATATTACAAAAATATCATCGCAATGTGGCTGCAACATATCGCACGATCGGAGGCATATTTGACTTTAGAATTTTCGTCGGTCCGAAACCCTCTGATGTTATGAGTCAGTACACAGATAT
Source organism: Sminthurides bifidus (assembly GCA_009872375.1). Classification (NCBI taxonomy): domain Eukaryota; kingdom Metazoa; phylum Arthropoda; class Collembola; order Symphypleona; family Sminthurididae; genus Sminthurides; species Sminthurides bifidus. The sequence continues at coordinate 18,189 of VRMD01000329.1, forward strand.
TATTGGGAAGCCTGTTTTGCCTCCGTATTGGGCCTTGGGTTACCATCTTTGCCGGTTCAATTACAATACGGTGAATCATACTGCTGAAATTCTGGAAAATAATCTCAAAGCTGGTATTCCCGTGGTAAGTTTTAAAAGTACTTGAAGCCGTGCAATAGTCAACTTTCATTCAAGAGTCAAGAGGCGACTACGGTTTAGTGTTCAGCTAAAATGATCTGCTTGAAATCAACAGGAGGTGCAATGGAACGATTTGGATTACATGAAAGGCAACAATGACTTCACTTACGATCCTATCAAGTTCAAAGGCTTACCTGAATTCGTTCAGTCTCTTCATAATGTAAGACATTTGTGTAGCTGATTCCAGTCATTCCTATATAACATAATTTAATTAGCTTGATTGTTAATTTAACTGATCTACTTTAATTTCAGAGAGGCATGAGATACATCACCTTGATCGACCCAGGTGTAAGTGGTGGGGAACCAAAAGGTAAGATAGCTGAATAGTCTGCATTGCTTTTGTTACGGCGTAACTGTTCTAAACTGTACAAACTATCCCAGGTCAATATCCTCCTTATGACGAAGGCATAGATGAGGACATCTTCATCAAGAACAGTGCCGGCGAGGTATTCGTAGGGAAAGTGTGGAACGGTAAATCCACAGTTTGGCCAGACTTCTCCCATCCGAATGTCACCCGCTATTGGCTTCGACAAATTGAGAACTTTCGCAAGCAAATTCCTATTGACGGTGCATGGATTGTAAGTTGTGAACCGCTTTTTGAAGGGTTGGATAGTTAACAGTGCTTTACAACGGTAGTTTAATGACTCCAATTTGTTTCCAGGATATGAATGACCCGTCTAACTTTGTGGACGGAGAATTAGACAAAGGATGTCCTGCCAACTCCACTCTTGACCATCCTCCTTACGTCCCGCATGTCCAAGGAGGCAAACTTTAACTACAAGACTCTTTGCATGTCAGCCAAGCAATATAAGGGCAATCATTATGACCTCCACAACCTTTACGGATTTCAAGAGACGATTGCAACACAAAAGTAAGTGTTGTTTCAACTTACACATGGGTTGTTGTATGTGACATCAGGATCTGCCAGCTCTAATTTCTGTTGGTGTTTTTGGCAGAGTCATGGGAGACCTGAGGTCAGAACGATCGCTGGTAATAACCCGATCCAGCTTCCCTGGTACCGGAGCATATGGCGGCAGCTGGACCGGGGATGTGACCTCCACCTGGGACGACATGAGCAAATCCATTCCTCAGATTCTGTCGTACGGCTTATTCGGGATTCCTATGGTGGGGGCCGACATTTGCGGATTCAACGGGAACACAACAAAGGACTTGTGCAAGAGGTGGCAGCAACTCGGAGCATTCTATCCCTTTATGCGCAATCACAACACTGATGATGGCATTGTAAGACCTGCCGAGTAACTTTTCGTACATGAAGATGACGTCAATAGGTCTGGAAACCGATAATGAAAGTCCTAATATGAATTTTTCCAGCCCCAAGATCCAGCTTCTCTAGGACAAGAAGTTATAGATGCTACTAAGGAAACACTTCGTGTCAGATACAACCTCCTGCCTTACATTTACACTGCGTTTTTCAATGCTCATCTTACGGGAAGTCCGGTCGCTCGGCCCTTGTTTTACGAGTAAGTACTTTAAAATTCTCCATTTTGTCATTGACATGAATCTGTTGATGTAAACTCACTTATGTTACTGACTCTTGTTGATTCCAGGTTCCCAGAAGATTTCAATACGTACGCCATCCAAAACCAGTTCATGCTTGGACCCATGTTGCTAGTTACTCCTATTTTAGTACCAGACTATTCGGAAAACGAAATACAAGGCTACGTTCCGAAAGGAGCTTGGTACTCGTATTATGATGGGAGCGAATTCGGTTCTAGCGGTAGACTAATGAAGTTATCCGTGCCATCAAATTCTATACCGTTACTAGTCCGTGGTGGTAGCATTATCGTATGAGCAGAAACCTGCTAATACTACTCGGGATAGGTAAGTGCAAAACCAGCAGGAAGTCAACATGAATAACTGCTTCTCTAGTCCTCTTATTAACGAGTCATGGTGTTTTCCTCTTCCAGTCGAAAAAACCCATTCAGGATAAAGGCCTTCTTATGCGAAAAGCGGCACGCTCATGGTGAGCTCTACTGGGATGATGGAGTTACTTATGGTAAGTTGAACAATCGAATTGAAAAAAGCATTGATAGAAACAGTTTGAGCACATCTTTCATGGTTAATTACTGTCAATCAGGATATGAAGGAGGATCTTTCAACCATTTCAACATGTCTGCGACAAATAACGACATGACGGTGAAAGCTGTGAAGTACGGTTATGCGGATACACCTATGATACTTGAATCAGTCACTGTACACGGAATTAGTGGCAATGTTACGCAAGTGAACTTTAACAATGTTGCCTGGCAATTATACTTTTGCTGAGGAGGTGAGAATAGGAGGCAGGCTTGGCCAAAGCCAATTAGTGACTAATGGATCTTATTTGGAAAGGAGTATTGTTATGGGAGCTGGTATGAGTTTGTCTACTCAATCAATGCAAGTGGACTGTAAACACTTGTTTGTTTCTTTTTAAATTACAAATATGTAATTCAATTTATTTAACTCCTTTTCTCTCCTCAACTCCTCTAACTTTAACTATTCAATTAGCTATCTTTGCTTGTAATCAATTATTGATCTTAATCTCTCGTTATCGTCCACAATCATCATCTTCCTAATTCTGTTCCCGCCGATTAGTCTTGTTAACTTATCGATCTGCCGTCGCCATGGAACCATTCACACCAACTCATGCCCCCCTGCATACAACCTTTCAGCAAAGTAGCTCCATTCAGGAAGTACCTCCAATCACACATGGGCATGAGCGAAAACACACATTCATTCCATGGCTAGGCTCACAATAATTCTAACCTTTGACTGTGTCGGCAACAAGGATCTTTCCACGGGTCTTCAAGGTAGCTTTCGAAATGGGCTTGTACGCCGTAGTGCCATTATTGAATATGTACGACGAATTATGCACGAGTGCAAGGACGTTATGCAAGATTTTGAGACAATGAACCCAGGACCTGAGAATAAAGAAGACCATGATGTCCAGGTTACTTGCCACTTGGAAAGATGTCCCTGTTTACCATACTTGTGTCTCTGTTTTCTCCATCGTAATAACCAACACATATTAACTGATGCAGTTCCAGGTCCTCATCTTCCTGCTCCCGCTCCAATGCCACAAGATGTGGCACAAGTCGCAGCAGCTGCCCAAGCCGTCGTTCCAGAGAAAGCGGTACTTCATGCGAATGCTTACGGGCATGATTTTTGTTAAAACTTCTTGTAAATGTCCTAATTGGGCTAATTACAATGGAAGTGAACTTGCTGCTTTAAAACATAAGCTTAGTATTATTGAGGATTGTAAATTGTTGTACGGTTTGTCTATTGCACTCAAAAATAGAGTCTATACTAGGGGATGTATTGCTGTTGCAGCAAGCAAACCGGAATCACGTTGATTTTGCCATACAGTCCCTGAAGTCAATCAAAGACCTGTCAACATCTCTGCAAGGCAGATTTCGTGCCGGACTTGTATGTCGTCGTGTAATTATCCAATACATACAACGAGTCATGGACGATTGCAAATACGTTTTACGAGAATACGAGGCAATGAGCCTAGAACAAGACGAGAATATCCAGATTAGCCAACATTTGCAAACATGTTCCTGTTTACCACTTTTGTGCCTTTGTTTTGTCAACCGTAATAACCAACTCATACCAACTGATGCGGTTCAAGGTCCTCCTGCTCCTGCTCCAATGCCACGAGATGAGACACAAGGCGCAGAGGCTGCCCCTCCCATCGTTCCAGAGGAAATAGGAATACTTCGTAATGCAAACAGGCCTAGTAATGGTACTAATCGTTGTCGCTATCCCCAGCTTAAACAACATTATTTTACCGAGGATGCACTGCAAGAAGTTGGATTGCCCCCACCTGTACAGCTACCACAAGCCATTGTGTATTACCAGCAAATGTACGGTCAGAACATGTACCAGGGTCATCATCAACACGTGGGCCCTGTTCATCCAGTTAGAAACAATCAGCAGGGATGGGGCCACCATTTAGTAAGGATGCCAGAGAGAAATCAGGTTCAGTTATTATAATCTGCTAAAATAATTGATTTGGTCTCACAATATGATCTTGTGGTAATGTTTTTAATCGGCTGCTGCTGCTGGAATTGTTCAATAGTTGAATTATGGCAACGGGAATGCAAACGCCGGTGGTGTGAACGAAATGGATATGCGGTAGGATGATTTGGATTTAAAGTTTTTGAACATAATATTTGAATTTTTACAAATTGATGAACGATTGTATAAAGGGCGCTTAAATTTTTTACCAGCTTAAGTAATGAAATAATAAATTTTTAGGGCAGCAGGAAACTATGCTTCTATGTCAATCACCCACCGTCAGGATGGCGAAATTCTGGTTCAAATGCAAAGCGTACGGCTACAGTTCAATGATAGGGAAAGTCATCGTCATCAGTAAGAAGCTGTAAGATTTTTACGTTTTGGATTAGTTGTCGCAGCTTAAAATGTCAAATGTGTGTAATGCTTTAGTAGGTAGAACTTGCATTCAATTAGTAAAGGATTGCCTTGATGACCATTACTAATCTGATCTGCTATTTCTAAACACGTCAATACACACATAACGCCACTAAATGTTTCGAATGTACTATGGAACCACCATTTTTTATAACATCGAGGAATAGAAGAGTTGCGGTAGCAAGAATTTAGAAGAAGAGCAGAGCAGCTATACATGTTGCCCATTTTTATCAGATCGGTAGCATCTTATGTGGACCATGGTGGCAAACATTAACATCATGTTTCTACAAAAGAATTAGCAGTAATGTTTTTACATAATTTTCGACACCGTTTCATGCCACAAATCATCTTCGTGGTTCTGTTCTGAGCGAGGAATCCCTTTAGTATATTCCGACTTTGCTGCTTAAAATTCGTGGGGAATTGTTTACCCGGAATATTTTGTCACAGCATTCAAGTTTGTTCCTTATTTGCCAGTCTTTGAAAATATTACAAGCTTAATCGAAAACCATGTCAATGATGCTATAAGTTATTTACCCGGCGTGGCCGCATCTTGTCTTGAGTATTTTAGCGTTTATGATACTTGTTATCTTATCTCTTGTAAAGGTTTACATATAAAATGTTTGATAAGTCTACTAGCACGATTAGTTATGGTAGCATGCAGAAATGCAGACATACTTCTGTTCGTCAGATTTTTGCATTCGCTGCAGATGCAGATTAGTCCTGCTCGATGAGTACCGGAACAAATGAATGACCGGAAGTATTGCACAATGTTTGAGTAGTAGCCGAATTACGGAAGCAGCATGTCGGTATAAAAACATGAGTACTTATTCCGATCAAGAATCATTTCTTTTCGGGTTTTCCTAGGTTACGGCTGCTATCGCATCCTTAAAGCTGAAGCCTCATTCATTGTTCTTTCGATACCATCATTTCAGATAGAGTCATTAAGTTTCAGTTAAAGTCAATTCCTTTCCCGATTTTCTGTAGAATTCTAAGATTCAGACAGAACGTCACAAGTTTCAGGTTTAGCATTAAGAATTAAAGATGGTGTTGCTATGGCGATGCCGTCCATCACTGGGAGCGTTGGCTCTGGTACTCCTGCCATTGTTGTCGCCATATTTGGCGAATGTATCTGAGTGTGCAAAACTGAGCCCAGACGGAGGCTACAATGTTCTTATCGCCCTTGACGACGAAGCTCCACCGGAGGAAATGCACGTAATTAAGTATCTGAGCAAACTAAGGGTCAGTCTTCCGATTTTAATCTCATATTTTAGTTTGGCTATTGCTAATAAGCTCAGGAAAAGCGTAAATAATCCGTTACGTTTGTAGTTGAATATCACGGTTTAATGAATGCATCCTTTTTGCAGTTTGCGTTTCAGGTTTTCTCTGCCATGCTTCGTTATGCGACGGATAAAGCCTTTTACATCAATCACATTGAAATCATCGTACCTCGGAAGTGGAACGTTCCCACGGTTCCAGCCACGACGTAACGTTTTGTTCTTAAAATTCTTCCTACAATAGATATTAAACCTCGCGTACGTACAAGTTGTACCAATGACCCAGTCTGTCAACAGATTTTTTCTGGTCTTTTAGGCAATTTTACGAGTCATCTGATATACGACTCTCAACCAAGTTTCAGCATGTTCGAACAGATAACCCACACGAATGTGGGGGACCCGGAAACTACATCGAACTCCCGACCGAACTGTTCGATTACCCCAGTATGAGCGATAAGTATGGGGGATCGCGTAAGTGAATTTACAGAAATCTTATTCTACCACCGTTCCTAAAACGTTTCTGCTTGATTGCTGAGAATGCTATAAACCCAAGCTGCAAATCCGTAAACCAGCGTGAATTCCTTCTTTGCAGCAAGAGTGCTGATGACACAATGGGCCAGGCTTCGCTACGGCGTGTGGGAAGAGCACGGGCATCCTGGCAATCCCACCTTCCCTTACTATTACAAGAATGATGACAGTTTAAAGTGGGAACCGACTGGCTGCTCAGATGAACCCTTCAATGGACAATACTTTGACACGTAAGTAGAACTTTTGACTTCAGTAACGGAGAAAGTAGACATCAAATAAGAAAGTGATCTGAAAAAACACAGACTTCAATGATAATGCTCGCAAGTCGTTCACAGAAACGGCAAACCGTGCCGCTTAGATGCATCAGAATATCCTGGCGATGACTGCCGGTTTCATCCATACATGAACGAGACACAGAACTCCGCTACTACGTCTCTGATGTATGTTCATTGGCTAGACTCAGTGCATAGTTTTTGCAACAAGAGTAATCACAACTCGCATGCCCCAAATCGCCAAAACAAACACTGTAATCACAGGAGTGTGATGGAAGTGATCAAAAGTAGTGTGGATTACAGTATGGTTACTGACCGGCCTCCGTTCGACATTCCTCAGTTGGACTTGTATACTTTTACTGAATCTCAGTTCCCACGGCTTCTGATTCTGCTAGACATGGAGTCAACAGACGTAAGATGAGATTAATGCACAATCGTGGATCAGTTTTCCAAGATCCTCTTCAAATGCTTGATTCAGTGTTTACAAATTCCGTCTTTGTTTCTCCAGACTAATGACAGCATTAGACCCTTGATACAGCAGGAGCTTGATAAACTCTTTGGCTTAGGAGGTTTAGTTAACGAGAATGTCGTAAAATTGGGAATTTTCCCTCCGCGCAACGGCGGCAACGGTATCGATTCAAGAGTTGAATGGAGCGTTCTATCAGATGACGCAGGACTTTTTCGGATCGCTTTAAAGGATCAGAACTACTATCCCAATGTGAATGAGACTGACATCAGCGTGGTCCTAGTATCAGCAATTAAGGAGATTTCACGCATCCCAAATGACGTCGTTATACTTCTGATCCGTCGAAGTGACCGATTCCCTCATAAAGGTAGTTTAAACTGTTCGCTAAAAAGGTTCGATTAGCAGAATTTGACAGTTCGTGCACCTGATAGAATTGACATTTCAGGTCAGAAAGCATACCTGGAGGAGGATGTTGCCACGATGATTAACGAAAGTGGAAATGTTAACCTATTTACAATTGAGATTTCTGACAATAATGCATCATTTTTGGAACTGGAGTCATTTTCTAGAGCTGTTAGAGGGAGCTACACCAGGATACAGCAGGGAAATGAAGTTGAGGAGAAAATGGCACCTGTTCTCCAAGAGATCATACGACGATGCACATCTGCTACAGGATCACAGAATGATGGCTTTGTCAACGTAAGCTCGTTGATCTTAAATTTGTAAACATTTAAGGCTTGAAAAGTCTGAACGAGTCATATCTTTGTTGTAATGGAGGTGCAGGTCAAAGACCTGCGAGTCATATCTTACTCAGGGTCATGGTCGATTGCCCTAACGTGGCAATGATCGGAAACACAGGCCTATTTCTAGTAGCACACTTCACAACAGCGACTACAAAACTTAAAGTTTTCTCTTTTATTCTCCAGCTTCATAGAGGCCTTTTGTCGGCAGACCAAATCACTGAGGTCGAGCTGCCTGATGTAGAACACCGGTTCGCACAATTGGAAATAGTCGTCACGTCGAGCATACCCTTGAACGATTTGTTCATTCAGCCATATCCATTCTACTCAAGGAAAGCTGTTCCGTCATCGAATATTGATTACCGTAGAACGTGGACAGAAGGCATTTACAGACACACTCTTTTCGTGAATGCGGATGCAACGGTAAAGTAAACATGGCTACATTTCATTTAAATTGTTAAGTGTGAAGTCAAATCCGAATTGAGCATAAACACTTGACCACATTTGACCTACAGCAGGCTAGAAGAGAGCATTGCTCACTAAAAATGAATCGCAGAGATCGCATTTCTCGTTACTTTTTCCCAGAATCAACGCAAGTGGAGGGTGTACTTCACAGACGCAGCTGATGAAGAAGTGGAAAAACTTCCAAATGACCTCGTCCGAATAGCCGTTTATGGTTGGATAAATCGGACTTCCGACCCAGGAACAATCGAGTTCCAAGACTCCATAGATCTCAACGTTGCCTACTCTGCTCCTGAAGATTTTACAAATAGCACTGAGCCATTTGTGAAATTGTTTGTTTCGGTAAGTTTGCTTTTGTTTTGTAGTTCACTCTAAAAATAACAGCATGCAGCGATAGCTTACATGAGTTTTGGACGGGACTGTCGACGACTTCAGGGGCTAAATGAAATTTTTCATTTCCAATTCAAGGCTTTCAAGAACGGCAGCCCCGTAACGAATCTAAGGATACAAGGAATAATTCAGATGGTATCCACAGATGCAAATGCGGACATTCCCACTTTCCCTTCAATCGAGTTCTTCGACGACGGCGTAGGTTACCCAGACATCGAAAATGGCGATGGAATCTACTCTGCCATGTTTATTCCTCCGTCTGATGGCAGCTTTGACATTCGGATTGTTTCGCAAGCTCGAGGTCCGCTATCGAGGCATGATTTCCAAGATGTGGAAGCAAGTGGTGAACCAGACGTACATCTGGTACACCCTGACCAGAAAACAGGATGCACTGTCCATCAAATGCCAGGCTTTGAACCAAGCTGTACCAACTATCATGTATCGGGTGGCTTTTACCAAACTGCTAATCTCCATACGGGGTTGATCAACGTTCGTAACATCAGTGGCGCCATCTGGGTAAGTTTCAGGCACACCGGTTCTAGCCTTGATGCTTTCAAAGTATTGCATTCATGAAGCACGTAAGTTCGTTCGAGAACATGCAATAAACTCCTGCATTTTTATTTTCTTGCAGAGCAAACCATTAAGAACCAAAGATTTGCAGGGTATAGTGGATCCTACGACGGGACTCGCAACAGTCACCTTTACTTTGCCGTTGGTGCTAATGAAGAACGGTACAATCGGTATGAAATAACTTTGTAGTTTTTAAGCCAATACCTTAAACGACTGAATTCTAAATTTTGTTATTAAGTTATACAACACACTTGATGGGGTATTTAACATAATAATGAACATTACTGTAGGTCACCCGACATCTTTTCATGTTTACCATGCATTGAACATGAAAGAACTTCGAGGACCTCTACACGACGACTTGCGCTTCGGTATTTATGACATTATTCCGTCTGTTACCACTCAAGTGCTGCAGTTTTACCCCACCACAAGAAAGCTCACCTACTATGCTATCGTTACATCGGACGGCGGCAAAGATGTAAGTCGTGCTTTTTGACCGCTTCCGGCATTGGCTTTTGCCTTTGCTGTTGTTTGGCAGTAAGAACTCCCGGCTTGAAAGACCTTCGGGTTTACGTTTCTATGGAGACATAATTTAAGTATGCATTAAGTCAACAATGCTCTTTCTATTCCAGTCTGAAGTTTCAAATATCATCAGCCTCATGTCCCATGTTTACGAAGATACAGAAACAACAGTGTCGTCTTCGACTGAAACGGATGCTACGACTCAGGGTTCCACAATTGAAAGTGCTTATTCCACGAGAGACAGTTGGTCTACTGCAGTGCAGGATACAACCATAAGTACAGAGAAAACAACCTCTGATATCAGTACCGAATATACAACTCGAAGCCAATTTTCGTCGAAGATGACGACAATGCCAACAACGACGGCACACGCGGAAGAACTGAATCAACCCAGTAATGACACGAGTAATTTGATAGTGCGAGTAATCGGCATTGCTGTATGCTTACTCTTTGGGTTAATCGTTGTCTTAGTCAGTGTCAAAATCAAAGCTAGATGTAGATCTGATAGTTAAATCCGCTTTTTGTAACACATGTCAGTGGTTTATTAAGTAATTAGAATGAAAAATAGACTGAATATGATGCTAATCTCTGATAATCTTAAAATAGCCATAGGCCGGTACCATGGTGTTATAAACTGACGCTCAAGTGTCATAACATAATATTGAATTGTGATTAAATTCTTATGTATGTTTTACAATTCTCGGAGCGCATGATCCGTGTAATGAACGAAATCAATTCAACCAAGGATTTCATGTAGCCAACGTACCAGCGTATTACCAAACCGAAATCACGACCGATTAGCACCAATGCTAAAACGGGCAGATACAACACACTCCCACTTTATTAAAAAAGATTTAATGTCAATACAAACTTTCGAATTAGGTCACAACTACTTAAACCAGCATGCTTATAACTTGGGACTGCAGCAGTCTCCTCTGTGTAGGTGTGGCGCCGAAGAGAGCTCCATTCACGTGATAACGGAATGTCCGCTCTTTTCACTGGAAAGGCTCATCTACCTTCAGGAGGTTGATCTGCCTGTCATACGCGTTAGGGATATTACACCTCAAAGGGTGCTGTCCTTTATTATGGCAGTAAACCTGAGAGACCGTATCCTACAGCAATGCGTGTAAACGCAGTTGTAAACAGAGGGCAGTCCGAAATTAGCCTATGTGGCTACATCGGCGCTTGTTCTAAACGAGCACCTCACTTACAATACAATACAA
>VRMD01000330.1:0-29244 GCA_009872375.1 Sminthurides bifidus
GAATATTCCAAAAAGTAGGAAAAAACTTCATCATTCAAATCTGAATGGGATTGGGTTGTCAACACATTTATATGTAATAGTGATCTGCTGTAACGGAAGTTCCCTAAGACAGTTACGTAAGTGAAACCATATCCTCGCAATTAACAAGTTAGGCATATAAACCGGTATCATGCTATTGATGTATTGACAGACGCTCCAACTCTTAAGGATTTTCGTATTTATTATACTTTATAGGTTGAACGTATCAATCATGAACCAAGTCAGCGTTACAGAAGAGCAAATGATTGCTCTTGGACAAAAATTGAAAGATGCAAACACTTCGATGGCTGAGAGATTTAGGATTTTATTCACGCTTCGAAACCTGAATACGGACTTGACAGTAAAACTGATTGGTGATGCCTTTGTTGACGATTCAGTTTTACTGAAACATGAACTCGCTTACTGCTTGGGACAAATGCGGAACTCCACAGCTATTCCCATTTTGGATTCTGTATTAGAAAACGAAAGTGAAGATCCAATGGTGAGACATGAAGCAGGTAAAAATTTTGTTTGTGCTGTATTATTCGATGCCTATCTTACAATTAGCTGAAAAGCTTTGGAATTGCTAAATATACTTACCTCAAAATTGCATCCATGGCTTATTGTTATGTAGGCGAAGCGTTAGGGGCAATTGGCAATCCAAAGTCTTTGGAGATACTGGAAAAGTATGCCGCACATCCTTGTCAAGAAATCGCCGAGAACTTGTCAAATTGCCCTTCAGAAGATACGCAACGAAGGAAGTAACCCACGAAAGAACGAAGTTTATTTGTCCGTTGATCCAGCAAGTTCCATAAAGGAAAAGGAATCCGCTGACCCTGCCAACATAGCCGAATTAAGGAATACCTTGTTAAATTCTGATGCCCCTTTATACAGAAGATACGAAGCCATGTTCACATTGAGAAACATTGGAACCACAGATGCGGTGCTTGCCCTTTGTGATGGTAAGCTGTGTCTTCTACGGTTTTGATTGGGTGGCATTATTGCACTGTTGATTTAGAAATAATTGATATCTTGCAGGATTGAAGGACTCTAAAAGTGCGTTGTTCCGTCATGAAATCGCTTTTGTTTTAGGACAAATGCAACAACCCGTGTCTGCACCAGCGTTGGCAGATTGTTTGGCTAATACCAAGGAGCACGAAATGGTACGCTCAATAAAGATTTTCTTTAACCATGACAGTATGAGACAAAGGATAAGTGCATGAAATTAATGACCTGCATTAATTTCTAGGTGCGTCATGAATGCGCTGAAGCTTTAGGAGCTATTGGAACGGAAGAGACAAAAAACATTTTGGAAAAGTACCTTAATGATGAGCAGCGAGTCGTAAAGGAGAGCGTTTTAGTTGCTTTAGACATATGTGAGCACGAGCAAACCAACTCCTTTCAGTATGCAAATGGACTTACTGCTTCTTGTTCTTAATTTGTGGTTTTTCTGGAATAAATGGTTTGATAATCCCGACTTCTTTAATAAAGTTTTAAGTTTAAATTAATTGCTGCTGATCACTACTAACTTGCGAGCAAGAATTGAGAAGTCAGCTTTGTTGTGTGTACCAGAATTCTCCAACCAGACGTAATCGTCAGCTATAAACATTCAAGTTGTAAGGTTGAAAATATTTTATTATCTTGTCATCACTGCATGAAATATAAAATCATTCTTTTACATATCGAAAAATCTATTACATGCGTTACATACTATTTATATAACTGACTTTATTGCCTATTTAGCTACCTTGCAGAATAAATAACACCTTATCCTATTTGGTAACGGTAACAAACTATGTAGCAGTCAGAATAAGCAGCCTGATGTGCGAATACAACAAAAGTAGGCTTCATGTATGAGGATAAAGCATATTTTTATCTAAAAGCTGCATGAGCGCCTTATTTTATTATGATTGAAGACAAGTTTCACGGGTCCACTTAGCTTATACCGCATCATTATGTTTTGAGTTAGCAACTGCAATAAGTCTTACAAGTGGCGTAGTGGCTATTTGGCTATACATGGAGAATGCATCAAGGTTAACCAAATGCTGTTTGCTCACTACGCTTGTATATTACTGATTGCTTGAGCAGAGCAGATTAAATTTGAAACTTCGGGAATTGTAGCACTAATAGCGAATTAGTTCAGCTAAAAGGGCAAGGCGCAATTAAGTAGTGTAGCAATGGTAGGATCTGTCCTTACGGTTGCTCGGTTTGTTTCTATAAAACCTCTCCAGAATCTTCTTCTGGTAGCATTAATTCTAGAATTGTACCTTCAGTTGATAAATTAAGCTTGAGATTCCATTTCCACGATCCAAACATGGACTACACATTGGATTCACGCGGAGTAATGGATGAAGCAGCGATTTTTTCATCTAAAGCAGCGTCTTCAGAGTCGAGCCTAAATGAAAACAGTTTATTGAACTACTGTACATTAGTTTGATTATACAAGGATCGGTAAATAAGAGCTAAACTTACTGCTGCATATCCTGGCGGAGTTGGGCAAGCAAACTGCCCTTTTGTTTTTCGAGTGAATTCAGCTCGTGCAGCAAACTCATTTCGTAAGATTTTTGCTCCGGCGTTTTTTGTATGTCTGTAAATGCAAACAGGTTTACGTAAGAGGAATGATGCTTAAGGTATTCATCATGAAAATAAATACAGTTGCTGAATATTTTAAGGTACCTGATAAGTTTAAGCTATGCTCTAAACGTTCTTGCAATATGGCTTGCTGTTGGGCTATTTTGGATTCTTCTATTTCCATTCTCAACTTTTTCTCTAGCCGTTTCAGTCTCGTCTTGTCCCGTACCAGAATAAACCACTCTTCCATCAACTCCCCCTCGTCTCGGTTTTGATCATCTGAACATTGATTAGAGTTTGACTCATTTTAAGGCGGAAACTAAACCATTTTAATAATTTGATCTTATTTGCCTTACCTCGTTCTTCTCCCTTCAGTTTCTTCTCTATGGATACGCCTCGCTGCTCGAGCGTATAAAGTTGCTTTTCGATGTTTTCGATTTGACTCACGAGTTCATACGGATCCTTCGCCCTGTAATTGCAAATAACGCCATATTATTATGATCCTTTCAGGGTAGAGGAACGGTTATGAATAGTAGAGCATCATCACTTTCTTACCCTCCAGTTTCGGGTGCTCCCATTGCAACATTCCAAGTTGTACTCCCAGGTGGACTAGAAACATGCGATATTTTGTCGTAAGATGACAAGGAACCAGAATCAGGTGAATCATAACGAGAGTTGAGACTTGCTCGACTCGACTTAAACGGAGTCGGACTAGCTGAAAGGCGCTGAATTAAGATATCAGGCTGGGAAAGATATGACGAGAATCCGAAACCCTTTCCCTTTTCATTGGAAGAATTTGGCACACCTTGTGGGGACCTGTTTTGTGGAGGAGACAATGGTTCCCTAGACTTCGATAGACGCCGGTCCTTTTGCAATAACTTTGGCGTGAGTTTAAACAGAGAAAACTTTTCTTTGTTAGATGCTGAATCGCTGGACTTTTCAGCTTCTGGAGAAGAATTGGTTCCTGGAGAAGAGGTGCTGGCAGAACTTTTGCCTCCGAAAAAATCAGAAAATGTTTGAATGATGCTTCGACGGCGCTCCCTGTCTTTTGACTTTTTTGGTTTCTTTTCCACACTTAAATCTTTAGAAACATCAGGCACACTGATGCCTCGCGATGGCTCATAAACAGCAAGTGAATTGTCATCCAAAAGCATTTCGGAGCTTTTAGCTTTTGATTTATTTACACTGGATCGTATTTGTCCGTCCAACCCAGGAGAACTCACGTATTGATACGATGGAACACCTTCATTCTGATCTTGCTGAAAGCTGTCTTTAGTTGGACTAGTAGTAGTATAATAGAAGCTGTCGGTTCCAGTGGGTGCTCTCGAATTTTCTCCGATGTTACAGTCTGTAAATGTGAATGACCTTGGTCGCGTCGATTCGGATACGTCATTTGGTGCTGCCTCGCAGCTATCGCGAGGAGCAGGAGGAGCAGAGGTAGGTGTGAAGTAATTTGGAAAAGAGTCAATGTTATCAAATCCGAAACTTTTGGCTTTGTGAGGAGATTGCCTTCGTTCAGAATTTGCATTCCTGGCAGTAAATCTTAGCTGAAGGTGCACAAAGTCAGATTCGTTGCTGAGCGTAGTTGAAGGGGTTTCCGTTGTCTCTTGCGAAACAACTCGACCGGGCTGAAATGCGTTGTCGCTTTCCCCTGTGGTAGGAGACTCTACGCCACCTCGTTCTTGTGACAGAAAAGGATTTGTTTGTGCAAAATTTGTTCCTGCAGTATCGCCCGCATTGGGGATTTTTCCAGCAGAAGACTGTGAGCAAATACTTGAAACAACTACCGCTGCCTCAGGATCGAATACGTCGTCTTCGGGAACACTAATCTTCCGGCGAAGCTTCTCCTTATAGAACACATAGTCTGACTGATCTAGTCCCAATTCCTGATCACTTTTTAACCGCGCTCTCGCACGAGCTTCTTCTCTAGCTTTTTCACGATCTACCAAATTTGCAGCCTTATACTCCTCCCACTGACTGGCATTTGGAATACTGAATGGAGTCAACGTTGTACTGGACAGATCTGGCATTGATCGATAGAATGATGGAGACTGCTTCTTTGTCTTGAAATGCGACACTTTGTACCTTCCTTCTTTGTGAGAATGTGAACTCAGATCAGGTGTCATGGGTGTCTCGGCAGTTGCTGTAGGGTTTACAGGAGTGGGTGGATTGGTGACAGAAATACTGTATACGCTGAAAGGTCGATCGAACTTAGGTCGATTGCGAAACCTTGGGGACGAGGTAAACACGGGCTCATAGTGTGAAACACCAGCATGAAATGCAGATGTCTTTTTCTCAGTCTGCGAGACATGAAATTCTCCTACTGCATTCGACGTTGGCGGTGGCGTCGATGGCAACGCTGGAGGAATATCTGATTCTTTCGAATTTGACTCAATGTGACTGTTAGTATTTATTGATTGAACAGAATTCTCAGAACCTTGCCTTGAAATGTACGTAGATCTATTTTCGCTACCATCTTGTTTTAGTAGCTTCTCAGAAGACCCTGACCCGGATGAAGAGGATGTTGCTAGGGGGCTTAAAGAACCACGAGAGCTTCTTCGGGCCTTATCAGGACTTCTCATGATTCTACCCATTACCATCGAACGAATTAAATCACTCTGCTTTGATCTCTCGTTGTTAATTTCCTCAATCTTCCTTATCGTTGTTGGAGATGTAAACGGCTTAGAAAGCGAATCAGTTTCTTCAACAGTTTCAGGATCTTGTTCCAATTGCGATGTCTTCTCGGAGCCGTCATTGTGGTTATAAGAGCTTCCAAAGTTTTTCTCAGGTTCTGAAGGAGGACTGCTCATGTTTTCATGGATTGCAGAACCCGAAAAAGGGTCTTTTGACTTTGTAGGGCTCGATGTGGCAGACTTCAGTTTTCTATAATCCAGCGAGTCTCTGGCATTGGAAAATGGTATGACGCGATCCATTAAGACAAGATTTGAAGGCTTGTCACCCATCCCGAAATTATAAGCTGTATCCTTTCCATTTGTTTCAATAATTGAATGAGCGGAACTTGGTGTCACATCAACACTGCTCACATTGCTAGACGTGCCCGCAGAACTTTCTATTTGTATAACATGGCTCACCTCTTCAGCTTCAGCATTGACAGCCTCATTTGTTAAGGTACTATATCCTTGCTTTGTAGGCAACTTATCACTTTCTTGTTCAGGGCTACTGATTCCATCAATATCAGCAAAGTCTAAGTTTGAAAAATCCAAAGCCATGCCTGACCCTTGTATCTCATTAAACTGAGATTCTGGCTCTACGTAATTATTAGTTTTAGAGGGCACGACACGCTTACTCTTTTTCTTCGCTGTCTTCGCGGGAGATTTTCCTGCAGGAATACCAGTATCTTTTGTCCAGTCCGACATCTCGGTCTCAAGAAATATACCGGAATTGAGAGAGTCTCGAGAGTCAGAAGAACTCATGCCTCCACTTCTTACGCCACCTTCCGGGCTTATGACTTCCTTGGCTCGTACACCGTTCACCTCCATCCTTTCTTTCACTTCTGATGTGGTATTTGCCTCAACTTCTAATTCTAAAGTAACTCCAAACTCGTCCTCGATCTCAACTCTTGGAGGCTTGCAAGTCACTCGCTCTTCTTTTTCATCTTCAAGAACATAATCTAGATCCAGCTCAGACATATGGTCCCCAGATTCAGTCACCGAATCATCGTCGATATCGCTAGATGCATTGGTACCATTAATATTGTAATCCATCGACGCTGGACAAAGTTCCACAAGTGGCACAGATCCATCGTGACCCTCAACGGACATTTGAACATTATCAGGTGATACTTCAGTGGTTCCAATCACGGTACTTGGTGTCTCTGTTTCTGACTGACTAAACGACGGAGTATCAGACATAGTCATGCAAGGGGGAAGCATCTCTTGGTGGTTGCTTGGATCACTGGATTCAGGGATCGTGCCAAGATTTGGCGATACTCGATTGACATCATTATTGTTCGAAGAGCTGTTTTCTCGACATATTTCACCAGTTGTTTCAAGATCATTCATCGTACTCTCCTTCGTCTTTTCTAAATTTAATTTATTCATGTTGAGTAAATGAAATGGCCGATTGTCGTTGTGATCGAAACCGTTTTTTGTACGATGATCCATTGAGTTTAATTCCTTCGATATCCATCCTTGGCTGTCAGATCCAGTACTTGCTGTGGAGGTGGTAGAAGGTCCTCCGATAGATTCAAAAATTGGAGAACGCGAACCTAATGGCGAGATACTTTGTTTCTGCTTCAACTTTTCTGCACCTTCAAGAAAAGCTTGCATTGCGGCAGACGGCTTTGGCGCGGGCTGGAGAAGCTTTTGCTGTTCCGATATCATATCCAGCACGCTTCGAAATTGATTCGTTGCTGCACAATCCGAAGTCTTTTTTGAGTCCAAGGTTTGGGCTACTGGACCTTGCAAGTACTTCTGCTTCAGCTCTAACGATAATTTAGACGCAAGAGGATGGTCGGATTTGGCCATCAATGGTTCCCATTTTTTCGGTACAGTGTTAACGCGTGGCAGTACTCTTTCAGGGATGTTCTTCTTCACAGGTTCCTGTATGTGGCGCTGAATAACATCGTCAAAAAGCGGTTGTTGAGTTGGAACAGCTTTAGAACCTCGGTCCTGCTTGTAGTGGTGACTGCTTGTATGCTTTTTATGCTGCTTATTGCTCGAAGGGGAGTGCGTGTGGCTCACTGGAGCTGCTTCAAAAATTTTGGTCACTAGCTGCTCCGGTTCGTCTACAACAATCGTGGGAATTTTTCCAGGAACACTATGCGGTGGATCTTCAGCAAACTCGGAATCTGTTTCAATTTCCGTCGTGCTACCACCGCAGTCTTCCTCCTCTTCATCCTCTTCCTCACCTTCATCTTCTTCATCCCCCTCTTCTTCATCAACCTCTTCTTCTTCGTCGTCGTCTAAATCTTCCTCTTCTTCATCTTCTGAGTTAAGTTCATCGTCTCCTGACGCTACCTCAGTGTCAGAATCGGAGCTTTCGAGATCTTTGTCGGCAGTTGCTGTAGGTTTATATGGTCATTTATTAGTCGTGTAGATTATGATAAAGGTTTACTACTCAAGGAGCTCATAGCGTTAACAGTCACCACAGTCTCACCTTTTCCCTCATAAATGTGGATTTGTCCGCCGGCAGTACCATCTGGTGTTAACTCTTCATCACTGCATGAAGTATAAACGAAAAAATTAATTTGCCTTTCTATACTTTAACACTGAACCTGACTCCATTCTTAAGCTTTAGCTATCTATCAGAGGAAATGAGTTACTCCGCCAGTTTTGCTTATTCTCTGCATTTTGTAACAATCGCATCAAGTGTTATCAAGTAAATCGAAAAAGTTAAGTATGAATTCTCAGTAATCATTAATCAAAATCTCAGAGTAGCTTTTACAGAAGCAAGAATTGTAAGGTTCTGAAAGATTTTTAAAATTAAATCGATGTATAGTAAAGCTTGAACTCAAATCTTTTGATGAAATAATATATGAGATACAGATACTTGAAATCATACAAAATTATACAAAAATATGGCAACGGCGGATGAAAATAATGAAGTAAAACGAAATGCAGAATGTAATAAAAACAGAGTTATATTAACGAGTTGCAAACCTACCTCAAATCAGATGCTTCGTCAGAAGTATTGTTATCATCAGCATTAGAGACTCCAAAATTTCTATCAGTCCACTCATCCTCATCCATTTCGCTAAGCAATTCCTCCTCTGAGGCAAAATCCACGGAATTTTCAAACTCCACTCTTTCAGGGGTTGTGCCCCTCTCATCCATTTCAGAGAGCATCTAACAAAACGTTAATATATAAATAACCAATGTCATTAATTCATTAGGTAAATCTACCATGCAACTTCCAAAACGCTCGCACAAATGCGATCAATTCTACAGAAAATATGAAACCCTTTTTCTATAGTCATGTTCTTCCAATATTCAAATCTTCGCATAATGCATTTCTGTTTAAAAGGATTGGAAATGCACCCTACGACCTAAAATAACCTCCTACTCAGTTTGAACTCAGTTGAACTCAGTTTAAGAGCGGAAGATCTTTATATGAGAGGAATGGTGACCAGGATCAGAAAGGTATAATACTGACACTGCCGAGAAGCACTGGACAACGAGGGTTCTGTGAGCCATTGCAAAAAAGATTATCGTTAAACCACCAAAATCAAAACTACAAGTCTGTTTGTAACTGTTCAGGCGGCAGCTGAAGAAAATAACATGCCAGCCATTCAAGCAAACCCAAAAGCATTCGCGTCCTCCCATTGATATTGTTAAGCATCATACACGGTAGAAAATTAAAATGACACTACATTGCCAAAAATGATTCACAAGCAACAAAAAGATGTACAAAGAAGTACTGAGCAGGATAAGGATTTTTTAATACAGAAGTTTTCAAATACATGAAGGTACTATTGAGATAGAAAGAAATTCGGCATGGTGCTACATTTCAAATAAATAAATATACGCAAGGATGAAGTGCAAGCTTCTATTACAATCAAAATTGAGTAAAATAAAATAATGAGTGTGTCGAGGAAAAGAAAAGGAGCTGCCGACATCGTTTAGCCCTGTACCCTGAATACACTTTCGGATGGAAGACCGTAAAGCTAACATACTATAGTTCTCAGGTCCTTCAAATTTTAAGGTACACATTTACTGACCATACAATATCCTTGTAGTCTTCTGACCGCGTATCACATCAGTTGAATCAGTTCCACGCTTGAACAACTAAAATTCTATCTACCGACTATATTTTTTGGACTGATTGACTGGATTTAAGTGCCAGTTGAGTATTGAGTTGAGTCAAACAGAAATGTTGGCACTTCGTAAAATTTGGCTAGACTCGAAAGCTTCAATGGTTAATAAGTCTTTACCTCTTAATAGGCATGGCGAATTGAGTTAGGTGCCTACTCACCGTCAATTACTGCCAGCAGACAAAAATAACTTCACTAGATTGAGAAAAACAACTTTTAAGCAAGAACATGCAACATGCGCGCAACTAAACTACCCTAAACACGATTGTTTGCTAAAAATTTTCAAAACTCTAGCTGCCATTTGGATTAGGGATACTCATGCTTTTTTTGGCGAAGCTACCACATATGGGATGACTTCAGATCAATTACTCTATATTGTAACCTGTGAATGCTAGTTTGAGTTGGCGGTCCGATTACACTACCAACTAAAGTACCTCGATCCATCTACTGATATCAATTCTAGCTTCTGTTATAGGTAATGCATCAATTAATGTTCACTAGCAACATGCTAATACGATGTTGCTGATAATGTACTCGTATATTTCTGGAGGACTGATAAATAAAGTTATTCCTAATGTAACAACTACCGCGAAAATAAACAACAGGGGTTCCAATGGTGCCCAAAGGTAACCTTTTGAACTGCCAATAACTGACTCATTCAAATCGCTTTCATTAAAACTGTAACCCACCTGTTGACTCGCTTGGTGCAAGAGAGACGAAGATTCCCCGTACTTAAGCTTCTGCTCAGAGCTCGAAGAACTTTGGTCATATTTCTTCCATCCGTACAGACGAATCAGTTGATAGTGAGGTGTACAGTAAAACTTTTCTCCGTACCGACCTTCGCGATCAAAGACGTAATTCCCTGAAGTGATAAAAGCATTAGTTGCCAATTCATCAACATGGACAAAACAATTGATAAGTTAAACAGTGCTACCTAATCGAAGAGACGTATTACAATATTCGCAACGGAAGCAGTTCCGGTGAAAAAACTTTCCTTCCGCAGTCATCCTCTCCACTACGTAAACTCGTTCATTGCAGAAATGGCAGGTTTCTGAGCCTCCCTTTTTCGGGAATTCGAACGCCGGACGCTGAATCTAGAGTTTTATTCATCATTTATGCCCAAGGTTCATCAAAGTTGTATTAAAACTTAAATCCCACAAGCTTAAAATGCTCACTGCAGTTTTAGGCACTTCTTCCTTCGGCTTTTCCATCTTGTTGACCAACTGGTTTGCCATCTGAGAAACTTTATTGCAGCCCCGTTGACCAACTTCTAAAACATTCCCTTCCCGTAGTTTACTTCCAAGTTTTTTTACACTTTCGTCGAATTGAGACAGCTTTTCTGTTCTATCCCCTTGAGCGACGCCTTCGATTTTGCGTTTCATGGCTTCCCTCTGCGAACAATCCCATTGACTGAGCCACACAAGCAATAATGAAAAAATCGACGTTGATCATTGTTAGACTAAAAATTCCCTTACCTTATCATCGAAAGCTTCACGGGACCATTTCGGTACTTTATCATCTCTGTCTTTCTTCGCGGCACAATGTGATTTATTTTCGGCTATCTTCTTTTCTATTAGCTGAATATTCCAGTCGCTCTTCTCTATCTTTCCTATGGCTCGTATCAAGTCTTTTGGCTTCTTGTCAACTTTGGACCCACCCTTCAACTTTTCTTCCAAGTTTTTCGCAAGACCAGGTACGTTGTGCTTCTCAGGATCGCTTGCTGCTCCGCTTTTGATATCTTTACCCTGCCATACAGAATATTCTATCACAAACTATGCCAGTAAACGCTATTTCCTCAAAAAATAAACTCTACTGGTGGTGGTTCAATTTAAAAACACGGTTAAGTTTGTCACGTGCTCTCATGCTGTCCCTGCATTCGCTTATTCTACCAATAATGTAGTATTCAAAACGATGTTACCGCTCTCATGTAACACAACACCAATCGATGCTTTGTTAAAAACTAAATCTACAACAAGTCATTATTAAAAAACTCGAGTAGTTAATTATTAGTTCGAATCAGATGCTTATCAATCCGTTATCTCATATAACCATATTGGTGATGCTTCATGATCTTACAGGGCAAAACAGTTTGTTCTCCAACATTTGACACCGTTCTTCGAATCCAGGTGCCATTTGTCTGTACAAGTAAAATGTATAATCTTCGTACGATTGGTTTACATCGTTTTCGACAGCAATTTCACCAGATCGATCATTCAGCTGTAGTAGTCTCATACTTTTGATAAATCTCTCTGTTTGTAGCATTCTTTCCTGCATTCTCCGACGAACTCTATCTAGCCTATTTTTTTCAATTTCTCGCAGTCTCGCCTCACGTTCCTCCTTCAAAATGGAATTCAAGTTTAGGCCTCATAGAGAAATAGAGCCAAGAGATTATTTAAAAAAACTTACAACTGATAGCCGTGACCGCTCTTCACTTTTTCGTTTCTTATTCCTCCGCAAGCTTTCGCTCTCCGCATCTGATTTTATATCACGGTTGGATGATAGGCGGCTTCGACGATGCGAAGGTTTACCTGAGAGTAAAATGAGCATCAATTAGTAGCGGCTTTTAATTAGCTTTATCACATGGCTCTCTTACGAAACCCCCGACAAAGAAATATGAAAATATGAATAACTTACTAGCTCCATGCTTTACTACTAAGGTCGGTCGATGTGCATGCCTAAGGTGACTGTGACTAGAACGCTGTTCTACATCTTCGAATTCATCTCCAACGTCCTGTGAATTGTGAGCATATAGTTTTATCATGACACATCAGCTATTACCAAGAGATTTGGAGATGCTACATCAGTTGTTCAATACTCAACTTACCGCTCTAGAATATTTAATCTGAGGAATTTCTCCTCTGAATATTTCATAAATTTGTGAAAGATATGCTACAATGGCAAGATAATCAGAAGACGTGCACTGCACGGCGTCGAAACCACTCATTACCTGCAAAAAATTGCATCGCTTTTCAACATCAAAATGCTGGATTGAAGACAAGCTGATAAAGTATAATGACGTACTGGTGGAAGGCCGTGCTCTTCATGTAGTAAGTCGAAGGCGATTTGATTTCGGCAAGCGGCAATATCTAACGGATCAACGTTTTCTTCTGAAGGTAGAGGGAACTCAATTAAATCAGGACGGAATCTATTGATTATGGCAACTAAAATGTCACCCCGGCGAAAGGCATCGAAAACGTCGCAGATTTCCAAGCCATAACTAGCGACTTGATCTCGAATCCAGGCTACCAAGGAATCTACAGCGATGACTGAGTCTGCAAAAACAACTCAATAAAGTCAATACTGATCTGCATATGCTCTTCTGAACAAAATCCATTCATTTGCTGTCATATCTTGTATAACAACGAATGTTTAAATGAGGGAATAGGAAGGATTTTTTTACCTCTTCTGCGCTTTTTCGTGGATTTATCCGTGTCAGGTGTTGGAAGAACTCCTTGGCTATCCGTCAAATCTGTACTATTGACCTCGTCGCTGTCGTATAAGGATTTTACTTGAAAAGGCATTACAACGCGTAAATTTAAGTTTGGATATCTTGAATGCGGATCAATTGTATATCCCAAATGCTCCTTATTTAAATTTTCTGGGGTCGTCTGGCCCAAAAGACGGTAAATCGATTCTCTTTCAGCTATAACTTCGAGCACCGACTTGCTCCCGCTCGACCAACTTCGAAGCATCCACGCTGTGTCAAAGGAACTTAGAAACCCTCTTGCACATCCTGAACCAGTGGGCCAGAAAGGCTGTTGAAAGTTTCCAGAAAAATGTTTATTATATATATTTACAATTAACCCTCCAAATGCTCTGAACAAGGCTACAAGAAAGCACACCAACTTAGCTCAGAGAAAGCTTACCTCTAATAGACTATCCCCTACCAACGTCATAAGCAATTTGTGTCCTTTTCTTTGAACTACACGACAAGCATTCTCAGCAGCGTACATAGCGGTGAAGTCAAACATGGCGACGTCAGGCTGTCCATAGTGGTTCACGGCAAAATCAAGATACGGAAGCTGATTCTCTGTTGAGAAAATCGCTGCTTCAAGCGCATAGGTCATTAGAGCTTCGCTGCTGATATTTTCATGAGACAGTAGCTTGGCGGTATCCGCATGATCCTATCGTTGCAAAGGTAATAAGTTAAAAACATCATCACACCATGGATCAATTAATAACTTTAGAACATTTGTTGTCTTACCTCTAGCAACACTCCTTTGTTGAGAAGGCTTTGTTTTTTGGCAGTCATGACGAAATAATGGGTCTCATCCTTGTAGTAAACAATATTTTCTAAATCTATGCCAGTAGCTTCGTTGAGCTCTTGAAAGAATTTTTGATTGAAAATATAACTAACGCCACTTATCTCTTTCACGCGTGCCTCTGCTTCTGAATGTTTATTTATAAAATTAGCTGTAATGGCTATGGCAAGCTTTGCCCTCATTGCCTTTCTTTTGAATCCATCTAAAGTATTTCTCCTACCATCAGCTCCGATTAAAACATCAAAGTTATACTGTGAGACGGGATGATCAACTGGCAGTACTTTTGCACGCCAACCTTCGTTTTCCGTAGGTTCTAATAGGCCTTCAAAGCTGACTCCTTCTAAAACTTCTACGCCCAAAAGTAATGCCACCTTTAGTAAAATACACTGTATTTGTCTAATGCTAATATGATCTATTGAACCGGCGCAAAACTTTCCATAGAACTTCTTAGCACCTAACGCCTTTAGATCTGTAATAACAAAAGGCCAGAGATGCAAAACATTATTCCTTGAAAATCTATCCCTTTTCTCTATAACTACCACTTTCGCCCCCAATAATTGTGCTTCGATAGCTGCTCGCAAGCCACAAGGACCCGCTCCAATAATGAGTACCTGAATAATAACAGCATTTTATTAAATTTTAATCAGACGATCAATGACTTAGTATGACGAAGTAATACTTACCCTGCTTCCATAGCACGCTTTTCCCCGGTTATAGCATTTGTGCGAAGCTCTTTTTTCGAACTTTGCCCACAAACCTTGAGCCCTCCATGATGAAAGCTTAGCCTAGAGCAGAATTGCAATCAATTACAGAATTATTGATCACAAAACCGTTTATATTTCAATGAAGATCCACTTACTTTCAATCGCGGAAAAAAGTCAGGAAAATGTGTTGGCTTCAGGCGGATTGTCTGGCACAGATTTCGATATTGCAAGAGGATGCCTTTTAAAGTATTAGCACTGCAGAACTTGTCAAATATGTCTGATGCTATAGCTGTTTCCGGCGATACAGTCCGTCTAGGATCCATAATTGTGTTTCGCACCCCCTGGAATCCCGTAGGGCAAGTCAAGCATGCTACTTACTTGCTCCGGCACTTTTGAGATGTTGCGTTGGAAGTTTTAGCACAAAGCAAAAACTGGGCTTCAAGTGGGAATCGACATAATGAAGTTGCTATGTTATCCGCCTACAACAAGCCAATAAATGAAATCAAGTTTCTTAACGGAATCTACTTCACACCACATCCATAACCCTGTTTCACAGAGCAACTGCCTCGATTGAACTGAAATGTCTGTGCATCAGTTCTGAAACTCCCTACACCATCGCTGCAGCTATTTTTGAATGAACACAAAATTTTTCGAGTGACCGGGAACATTTCTTCAGGTCAAATTGACTGACGGAGAATATGCTAAACATACACAATAGTAATTTCTTACAGTTCAATACCGGCCGCATTGACAAAACTATCCCATAAAGATGCACAGTATTTGCAAACACCTGACTTTTAGTTCCCCTATAGCCTTTGTTTTACCCAAAAACAAACGAAAGAAGCAGTCCGACGAAATCTGTCTACACGTTGCCATTTCATCTTAAGAGGACATGAACTACAAAATTCCTAGATTTATGTGGATGAAACTGATAGCTAAGAAGAAATTGAACCCATGCCAAAGTCTACAATGAGCAGAGGATAGACTTGATCTTGCTTGAGCTGACGACGGTAACATAAAATGAAGACAAATATGGGAACCATCGCATCTGCACCACTTCCTACGCTGATATTTTGGCAAATGCAATACAATGCGCACTTACTATGCTGTGTTTGTCATACCGCAAACGCTTACACTTCCTAATGGCCATCTATACCGTTTCTTAAGCTTCGGCAAAAAGACAATCTCCAAGCACGTCATAAAAGATCAATATCCGAAGCTAATCATGTAAAAATGTATGCATTTTCTATTTCAAAACGATTCTCATGAGGATTGTGGGCTTCGCGCCTTAGTTTGCCAGATGAGCTTCCTTCCTACTGTTCCTTCAGCCAACTTGCCAATCTAGCTTTTCGAATGAGATTGTAAGAGGCTAGTAATTAAAATTTACTGTGCTCCACTAAAGTAACGCCCTTTTTACCTTCTGATCAGCGAAATTCAACCAGCAAGTGCATTACAGTGAATGAGTTCATGCATTCCGATGCCAAGTGCTATTTTCGATAGCCCAGATACACAAGAAAAACAAACTTCAGTATCTTACACGCAAAACCGCCTACAACTTCTCACTTCATGAGATGGATAGCTGCAAGAAAATTCGTCTTGCAAATATTTTTGCGAACAGACTTCTTACCAGCACATCAATACCTCTGCGCATCATGAGGATCATGAACTTTTAAAAATAATACAGCCATCATAGCTTCACCAGACATTCGTTTTGCACGACGTACACACATAAAAGAATCATTCTTGTCCTCGTCAGCTGTCTGAAAGTCACGCATGGATACGATACGACCAACGAAGACATGCATTTAGATGGAGCAAAGATGAAGCATGTGGTATGGTAGGGATAACATCTTACCGCTACATAATTATGTAAAATTTTTAGCTCAATTATTTTTTGTATGCATCAAATTCAATTTTTGGCGATGATTTTAGAAGGTTAGCATTTGCAAAAGCACCTACAAGTTTTCTCACACACATTCCTATTGCAAGCGTCCCAGTGATTTGGCACCATTTAATAAACTCTTATGGTAGGCTGAAATCCCACAACCCCATGAATTCTGTCTGAGAAAGCCAATGTCAAAAATGCACGTGGGATGGTGAGGCATTTCCTTGACATTTTTCGGGGTTTAACGAAACGTTTGCATATCCGTCATGAGCTACAGAAGAACTTCCAAGTTACAGAAAGTCCAGCCTTACGAACTGATATATATTTAAATTCTCACAGGACTTCACTGCTACAAAAAGTACCCGATAAGCTTAAGGATCACGTTGTAGTTATTGCTAGTTCAGATTTTGCTGCAATGTCTCTATTGTCGGCTGATTATGAAATAACCTGGCTGCACTCGGACAGACACAAAAGTATCAAAAGAAAAATACAATTTTTTGAGCTAAGAATTACATTCGAAAATTGGCGTTCAATCGATAACTCGTAGGCAGGTAATAAATGCTCCCACTGAACGTTACGTCATGCCTTCAGCAGTTGCAATCAGAACGAGGCGGGTTTCCGTACCGTATTTAAAGGTCAAATCAATGCCGTGCAAAAAATCTTACTGTAAACTTATGAAGAATGACATGCAATTTCCCTCCAATGCCCTTTAAAATATGTCACAAGTCAAATCGTCCGTGCAATTTCCAACCTTCTATCTTTAAAATGGCAACGTCCTGTCTTGTAAAAATGTCATCGTGTCTCTGTTGGCCCATCTGTACTAAAAATACTTGAAGCCGAGTCTTTCACAAAACTTTCAGAAACAAAAGGACAAAGGAACTTACCCAGTGCGCTTCTTTGCAGATAACAAAACCAAACGTGTCACTCAGTACATAATGTCTTCAGAAGTTGTACTTTTAACAATCCTGTAAACTCGACATTTTTCACATGTGAGTTACCACTGAAATCAAAAACTGAAGCAGATTACTCTCCGAGCCGGTCCGTAGATACACGGGCACTATCTCAGTAACACGGATCGGGAACACGGACATGATACATGGGTGAATGTTATTGAAAACACAGATATTTCTTCAGCTGATGGTCAATGTCATGACTTGGTCTTAATAGACATTGTGACAATTTTATTCGAACTATGGCTTCGATTACGTCGTTCGTCTCGATAAATAGCCCAGGAAAGAATCCAATGGAAGGCAACAACTTCCAAGCCGTAAATGCTGCACAGTCCTCGTACCGAGCGAATTATTTTATCAATCACCGGAAATATTACGAGGTTCCATTGAGGAGACGTGATCCGTACATTTTTGTTCCTCACCCTCAAAACTGAACACCATAAAACTGCTGCTGTTTCGAACTTGAGCAACGACGGTGAGCGTTCACACAGCCTTTGTAATTTCAAGAAGATGGCTACATCCGTGAAAGACTTCCATAAATGGATGGAAGATATCTGGAAAGAGACAAATAATCAAGTTTCAATTATTTATAGCTATGTATGGCTTATAAGAGAACCTCAATCACCACAACTTTCACGTCTACCAACTTGCAACGAACTGAAGACAGATAGAAAAAGGTGATTGGTGATAAAAATGGGAATGACCTTGATAAGGGATTTGAGTCAGTTGAACGGGTGACCGTTGGTGAAACATACGAGATAAAATAAAGACGCATTCAATCCACTGTCAGCAGCATTACTCATTCTTTTAGCTCACCGAGGATAAAAGTATTTATCATGAAACAAACATATCTGTCGCTATTTTAATCATACAATGCCACTACCCGCCGCTGCGACAATCATAAAGGCAAAATTACCGTAATCGCTCAGGATTCCAAAACACCTGATCACCAGCTTATGCAAAAGTTGTCATATTCGCTAATTTAAAGAGGTCAAGTCCAGAGAACAGAGCTACGTCGCTATAACAGAAGTGTTAGCACGCAATATTTGCTATTTGACACATGTCTTACTTGTCCAGCAACGACGAATTTGTGAAGATTCCAGGCAACCTCCTCGTAGTAACAAAATAAGTTAGACACGGACGTTCGAACACGGATTCCAAGCCGGTGATTAATATTGCGTTTCGCGTTTAGTTTCCAAATCCTTCAGATATTCTTCAGAGGAAAGTTGGCGAAAATTTGCGATTCTGCAGAAGATACACGGTGTGAGCCTGGCAGGACGGTGACGATATAAGACTCTTGCTCCGATGATGCGGATGAGAAATAAATATTTTGAAATATTTACACATCTAAATAACTTAGAAGAGACAAACACGGAGTGAGTAATGAGGATGAGTGAGCCACGGGATGAGCTTTCTGCTTGCAAACATAATTAATGGGAAAGTAAAAGATAGTTATAAAAGGAGTTGTTCACCATCCTCTGCACACTACAACTCCTTGCTGCTTGTACTTATTACTATGACTATTATTATTAAAACTTGTTTCGAGTCCTCACTGCAATAACTTGAAGGAACTACGTTGCGAGAACCTCTTCTGGATAGATGAATACATGGATGGATGAGGATGAAGAATCAAGACGAAGATGAGGATAAATACTCTTCCTTACTACAATACGAACGTGCCACTGTGAGACAAGTTTTTCCGCACAAGAAGAAGATGATCCCAAGAGAAGAATCTGACTGACATGAAATACCTCACGGTGCACCGTGCGTATAATACTTTTCACTATATTCCCCGTCCCAATATAGTCCGTACACTCATCGCAAGCCCTTAAGCAGAAGGGCGACTCGGCTCCGTTCAGAAGAGTGGACTGCATGAAGCACATACGGAGAGCGAGGCACTCTCAATTGCACTGCTCCAAAATTCCCCTTCGTGAAGGTATGCATTGCTTCAAGGGAAATATCGCCGATTCACTCCAAAGGCGTAATTCATGCATGCACACGGCTGTCTTCAGAGAAAACACCAGCTTGGCCATTCCGACTTGCAGAATTCGCACATCTCACCACTCAGTCAGCCCACAACTTTGATGCAGAAGAAACGGAAGAAGAAGAGGCTCTCGATTCAGTTGAACAACCCAGCTGCCCATGTTAAGTAAAATCCCTAATAGGAACTACAATGCTTGCGACTGCAAAACGGCCACAGCAGGGTAAGTAAGCAAATGAATGGCTCCTTCCTCGAACATCATCCCGGCTGCTAACTGTACGTGCTCACACTGCACCGTGTAGGCCACAGCCAAGTAGCACTGGCTCAAGGCAGTAGCAACCCCTTCCGCTTCATTCCCTGCAGTTGGCAATAGGGCGTGAGTTCGGCACTCATCGAACCCAACCCTGGTTGTACACTTATTCGGGCGGAGCAATTCACAACGAGAAGGAGTACAACAGCCATCCTACTTTACGTTTCACCAGAGAGGAAGTAACCACGATCTGCAATTCTGCAAACCCCCTCAAGAAAAAACCATGGTTCGGAGATGTAACAGTAACAGCCCTTCCACTGCATTTCACCTGGCAAATCCATCAGAGACGCTGCCCACGCTGGTGAGACTCTGACAACGGAGACGCTTATGGCGGCGGAAACCAGCAGTTAAAATTATGACCGGCACCTTCATCAGCTGTTGGTCCTTATCCGTTACTCTCATCCGTTTCTCTCAGTTCCTTCTTCCCTCAATTAATGCGGACTACTTATTACGGATAGACGGGAATCAATGAGTCTGTGAGTCGGACACGGAGCGATTGAGCACAAATCGTGAAATGAATTAGCAATCATCGTATCGTATTGCATACTCGTCGTCTTCAGGTTGTTACATCCATTATTCCGACCATGTCCACAAAGTAGGCGTGTCCACACTGATTTCAGGAGGCTGTTGCAGTAGCGTCAACAATCCTCATGTCACAACATTGGCGCGAATCCCTTTCAGCCTTGGCTTTTGACATGACCATTGGATTTTGAGGTGAAACCCAGGACCGGTCTCGCAGAGACCACAGGAGCTGGATGCAAATCACGTCAAATTAACTGTGAGACCCTTTCTCACACTTTTTCCTCCACAATCAACACGTTGAGCTGATTCCTGCCGTACCCACCACTCCTACCTTAATTTGACCATCAAGCAGCACTTGCTGCCGCAGCGCCAAACCGTGTTCCGTACCGAAACACTGGCCTGGGCCAGAGCGTTGCGCTCGCATTACAATCACACTTTTTCATGGTGTTACGTCCAATCCAAGGTGTTTTTCTCAACGGAAACGGAACCAGAATAGCGGTTGCTCTCAACGAAGCAGCCTTTCAACTGTCGACCGCATCAAGCCACAAACTACTGCTCGTAAAAGAAGGATGTGTAGGGAAAAAATTAAACTCAGTTCTTGTAACCCTTGTACTTACTCCTGAGATGGAGCAGGAACGACGATGAATGCAACTTTTCTTTCACTAGACCGTATTTATTGCACTACCATCAACGGCAACATCCAACACCTGAATTTATCAGCGCCTCAGCTTGATGGAAGGCCAGAAGGACGTGTTAGAATGCTGTGTTTAGCTCTTTTTTATTCGCAGTACTTGATAAAGGAACCATGAGCCATTAAAACGCGGTTAGGAAAAGAAACGGATCCTTCTACAAGGAAAGTCAACTCCGTGACGAGATTGAATTTAAAATGTGCTCTCGCCGCATTTGCCTTCAAATGAAGAAAAGATCAAAATTGTTATGACACCAACTTTTATGACATTGAACTTTCCTCCGACAATGTGGCTTACAAGAGGGTGGAAGAAAAATTAAACCTCAAAAGCACACATTATATCAAAATACACAGTTCAAGGTGTGGTGACACCGCAGGCAGGAACGAGTCTCATCGAAACCTGTGTCATTGAATCAAATCTCATGTGACGATGCAGATGGAACAGTATTATCAACACTTGCCGAAATCCACACGCCGGCTTGAGTCTAACACAACGTATCTTATTTCCTGTCTTTTCTTCTCCTTTTTATCTGACAAGAGTGAGTCATAAAGCCATTTACTCAAAGAGTAAAAAAAACTTCAAGTTTTCTATACAAGTTTCCCCCACTGTAGAACTTCCACGTTCTTATAATTGGCAAAAACAGCCAGGCTTGACTCGCGAACGTTCAAGAAAAGAAAACGTATCCCATAAAAAGCCATGGAAGAAAGAAAGGAATTAACCTCTGTACAAGAAGATAAGCCACTAATAACAACGTAGCGCTAAAAATGAAAACGAATTGCATTAATAAGGTCAAAGAGCCTGTAGTGAAATGCACCTTGTTTAACTTCATGTCTGGTTAGCGACGTCGAGCTTGAGTGCTCACTCATGTAAGGCAATGAGGAGAACAAGGGTGAAGAAAGAATGTTCTTCCTACAATGAAATGGCATCATCATCAAAATGAACACCCGCAGTCGTATTTACGCCTGCGGAAACATTAGCTGAGTTCATGAATAATTGGTGCACCAGTTGCCACAAACCATGAATAGAATTCGCCATCCAGACCAGATTGTCAATACCTCTTCTGAGAGAGACGGCGAAATTTAATACATCACAAGATCTACTAAGCCGCCAATCAGCCTCCAGATCCAAATGCATACATCTGCCTTGGTCGGCATCTTCAAGTCGCGGTGTGATCTTGGCATGAATCGCACTTAATGGCAAAGTTCTAGCCACTTCTAACATTCTAACCCAGTTTACCAGTTACCAGTATGTAACTGGTAAACAGTATGTCTTCAGGTGGAGAACACGAGTAAGAGTAGTTTTCAGACTCGGAACTCGGAGAGAACATTTGACAGACTGCATCGCTTCATTTGCCCAGTCCATCTACATTAATTAGAGGCTGTGAATGACACGAGAACTGACATGAGCCCAGATCAGCATATTCCTTTGTATTTCTAAATAATCAGTTCATCACCGAAAGTTTTATGGCGTCACGCTCGAGTGAAGGTGCTTTGAAACACATATGAATCACCATGTGTAGCAATACCGAGAATGTTTACATGGCCACGGTCCATATTCAGCTCCCGTCAGTAATAGCTCACTAATTGCGAGCGCTAATTGTCAGTACTCCTTGTTCACTTGACGCTCCGTGCCATTCAATTAAGACGCTTGACGCTTCACAGCGAGCTCTTACGAAGAAAGCGAAGTTCCTTCTCCTCCCAAAGGTAAACTAATAAACACAGTTCGATTGACCATGAGAGGATAAATATTTACATCGAACCTGAAACACAGGTTTGGGTCAGCAGGCCGACAAGCAGGTTAAATGGATACAAGTTAACTTTTTCCTCACGATCTACCGCGGATAAGGCCATCGTCTACGGCTGTCAATGAGGACGAGGGAAACTTTAACGTTTTGTGTATGATAAATTTGCCGTTTATGCCCTTAATTTTTATTGATTCTTTAACTTTTTGCTTTCAAGTTACTCGATCAAGTTCAGCATGGTTGCAGGCATGCCAAAGAGCATTCAGTGTGGTACTTTCAAAAAATCAACTCATATTGCTGATCATTTTTTATCCCAATTAAGGCACATCTTCTCCAGCAAAGTAAGACGCATAAAAAAGTCAACCGGCATCTTAAGAACTGGAACCCCACTGAATTCCCTCTCCGTGTAACCCATTGAGCACGAGTACAATTAGCAGGATTTGCACACGGGCTCGTGTACACTAAAGGTGGTGGTCTGTAAACTGTCTGACTGGTTATATAATAGCCGGTGCGGATACGAACAGTACACATGCGTCCTTTTACCCTGACTTTTGACGGACGGTACACATGTGGATGCGTCTTCCAGCGCTGGCTCAAGTACGAGAAAGGGCCAGGGGAGGGAGAAAGCGCTGGCGGTGCACTATACAGGAACGTCCGTATTGATGCAGCTGTACGAGGGAAATGCATCCACTTTTGCTACCCGAGAAAGAGAGAGAAAAGAGGACACTGAATGAGAGAAACTGGACAAGTAGAACAAGCGGAACACTCCATGTCTAGTATGCATTTATGCTTATACCCTTACCCGGGTAGAATGAAAGTCATGTTCCAAAGGGGAATTGCTTTCTCCTCATGAGAGCCTTTGCTACGTGCGGGAAAGCCTACTTTTACCATCTCTCCTGTGTACATATGCACGTACTGCTGGAGAGAATCAGGCCCTACTCTTCTAAAGGACACGATAGCCAAACAGCTAGCTTCCCCTCAACAACTCGTACTCGTAGCTCGCAACTCGTGCAATCGCAACATTAAGACAATTTTTCTACACTGTAATCTAGTCATTAAGCCGGAGCAAATTACAATTAGGTACGGGTTGTGGCCAGGTAAGCTTTGGACGGTTGAAAGTAAACCTTCTCTTGATTAACTTTACATTAAGCAACTGCTCCAAAATTCCACCCAATGTACATTACCATGTGCTGAGAAATACAATTTGTAATCCGGTCTTGTACAAACTTTCCACTTTTGTTCTATAGTAATGAACCCTTTTAGCCATTTAAGGCTGGAATCCTAGTGTAAATGAATAATGAGTCCAGCAGTCAAGTATTATTTCGCTCCAGTACCTGCAGTATTTTGTCTCTCAGCTGTTCTTAGTCGCATTTCGACAACAAGACTTGACACTGTTATTAATAATATTAGTGCTAGATCTTTACAATTTTAAAGTGAATTTACCAAGGCAAATCCTTCACAGGGTTGGTTATTTCGAGAGACTTTTTCTTACAGAGAATCAACGGTGGGCGTGTATTAAGCAGCTGACAGCTACTATTGAGCGAATTAAAAGAAAAACCAAACTGGAAGTGGTGCGTGAATTAACAAATTGATGGCTTCATCGTCGTGGAAACAAGAAGTGCATTATCAAGAGGGGCAGACCTAATAAGAGAGTTTTCTTTTTATCTTATGCGCAGGTTTTGCGCTGCGCTGCTGCTTGCTGATTTGCATGGGTGCAATGCACACAGCTTGGGCAACTGTCAAACTACATGAGTAGCCTCTTCTGCCATGGCATTGATTCTGTGCAATGCAGGTACGTAAGCGTATCTTTGCCATTGTTTTTCATGTGGATGCTATTTAAGACTAGAATCCTGGATTCTTTATGTATCTATACTCATTCTTCCGGCCTGTTAATTCCAAAGAGTTTTGAATGAGATGTGTCTATGAGATGTCGGTGCGGGTACAGGAACCTGATGGTAATTTTTTTGTCCGTAGATTACGGTAAGAATGAGGGAAGAGATTCGTTTGAAGCTGAGGAGGTGGACATACATCAGCTGACAACCGACTTTTATTTGCTGTATCGAAATTTCCACGTGCGGAAAAATGAAAAACGGCAGACACAAAAACGAGACAAGACCAGGGTCAAAAGTAAACAGCGATGCAAAATTTTGGTAATTTCCCTTTTTTCTTGCCAGCTATGACAGCGAGATGACATTTGTCGAAAAAAACTCATTTGGCATGCATCTCTTCTAGGCCGATACCATCACCACCAATCTGCCGATTTCGACACCCCGCATTAGTATTTTGGGCAACTGTTCATTCTTCGCGGCGTATTCCAGTGCTAGACAGGCAAGTGTGCTTGACAATTAGGACTGATGGCACTGTATTGCTCGTGTCCTTACAGCAAAAGAACTAGCAGAGCTTAAGATGATACTAAAAGGTTCTAAGATGGTTTGACTTTTTTGATGTAGGTTGTACTGGAACACAATTTCGCCGAGGCTTGTCGGAAGTGGCTGGTTCCACTGGAGGACACCGATGGCGAAACAAATAATACTGGAGAGAGATTACCATCCCCTGTAACCTTTACCTAAAGTGAGAACCCTGATACTGCTATTGCTATAGAATTAGAAGGGTAGGTTGTACCGCTGTCTTGCTGAACCTTTTCATCTTTCCTTTCAGACTCTGATCTGTGGACTGGAGGTTGTGTTCCAGCTGATCGAGGGAAGCCAGGAGTTGAATCCTGTCTTGTGCATAAAGTCACTGGAGTCGCTCCTTAACATCCTCGAGAGCCAGAATCCACAAAGTTTTCGTAAAGAACCGGCTTCTGTTATTAGTAAGTACATCATTGTTTGAAGTGTTGTTGAAAATATATTTGATATTCGATTGACAATGATTTACAGTCAACTGTTTTGCTCTTTCCAGATACTCTATTCTCTATTTTGCTAACGTTGTCTAAATGCGAAAATAGTAATGCTCCTAGTTCAAGTAAATCTAAGTCGTTAAAACCTAGTCAATCAATAACTTCCGTTGCTACGGCTTGTCTCGTCAGTCTCGCAATAGCTCGAGGAGATACAAAGTCCATGCTGGAGTCTATTGCTTCTCTTTTCATGTGCGGTGACCAGTATGCTAGTCAGGAGTTTAAGGTACGTCATCGAATGAAACATGAAATTGTATGTTATCAAATCAGTTCAGGATTAGATTTTGTGACGAAATGTAACGTTATCCCGTTTGGTTTACCAGAATCCTGAAATACTCAAATCACTCCAAAGAAGTACTCAAGCTATTCTAGTCGGTCGTTCTGTTCTACCTCAGTGGCTAAGTCATGGAATACCAACAAATTCTCTAGTTCATTCCTTCAAAATAATGTGGTTGCCCATCAGTAAGATGCTCAATTCATTTGTAAACTTACCGTGGCATAAAAATTGTCTCAAGTTATGAATTAGACTGATGTTGTCTTTGGTTCATGCAGCTCCTTCCGCAAGTGGCACGTCTAAGTCATTGGCATGTGATGGCAAATCCTTATTTCTTCATTGTAACCGCGGATTGTTTAAAGTTGGATCCGGTAATTACGGAACTGTTGAATCTCAACACTGTCAAGCCAATGAAGACTTCTTCACGACTGAAAACGTTTGGCTTGGCTGGGCATCGGTATGTATGCAAAAATAATAATTATTTTCGTAATACGCATTGTATCTATTGTGCTTTGAACTGTAATGAGCTCATTTTCTTCGTAGGGAAATCTTTACTGTCGGATACTATCGTTTGATGAGACCAAGTTGCACATAGTTGATCAGAGTTCCTTACAATTAGTTAAGAGCGTTGAAATATCTCAAGAAAAGTATTTTACAATGTTTTCCGACGGCGTCAATATTGGAATGATTTTATCGACGAAAGAGGTAAAGCCACCGACATTCTGATATACTGATACTATGACAACATGATTGTGCATCTTTTGTTGCCAGTTCGATTGTAGTAACCATGGTAAAATGGATTGTGAATGCGTATTTTTCTTAGGATGGCTTCTTAG
Source organism: Sminthurides bifidus (assembly GCA_009872375.1). Lineage (NCBI taxonomy): Eukaryota > Metazoa > Arthropoda > Collembola > Symphypleona > Sminthurididae > Sminthurides > Sminthurides bifidus. The sequence goes on from VRMD01000330.1 coordinate 26,412, forward strand.
TTCGTACTATGGCACCATCTCATGGTGTGATGGAAGTTCTCAACGAATTTAATTTACGACTAGTACGTAAGTCAGTTGAGGTGGACAATTAGTTAAGAGCGTTGAAATATCTCAAGAAAAGTATTTTACAATGTTTTCCGACGGCGTCAATATTGGAATGATTTTGTCGACGAAAGAGGTAAAGCCACCGACTTTCTGATATACTGATACTATGACAACATGATAGTGCATCTTTTGTTGCCAGTTCGATTGTAGTAACCATGGTAAAAGGGATTGTGAATGCGTATTTTTCTTAGGATGGCTTCTTAGTTCGTACTATGGCACCATCTCACGGTGTGATGGAAGTTCTCAACGAATTTAATTTACGACTAGTACGTAAGTCAGTTGAGGTGGCTGGACCTTGTCCTTGGGATGGTGAGTCCGTCTTACGGCCTGTCTTGACCGGAGTTGACGAAGATGTCAGTTCCATCACTTCAGGAAAAGATTTCGCGCTTCTTCGGACCCAGCACGGTCGAGTAAGTATATGAAACGGTTTTGTCCGCATTGCTAAGGATCTCCAGCTTGCTTGATAGCTAGAGTTAACTTCTCATGTCGTTGCAGATTCTATACTGTGGTAAGGGAGCTAGCTTGGGTCAGAAAGCTGGAATTTCAAAGTACTCAAAGTGGTTAGAACTGGGACTCAGCAAATGCCCCAGATTCGTACAATGTGCCGTTGGTCATGAAGGAATTCACGCTTTGCTATTGGCCGAAGATGGTACCTCTTACTTTGTTGGCACTCCTAAAAGAGGAGAGGACGGAGACCAAGGTATTGAAACCAGTTCCCTTTCAGTTTCAATGATGATTAATTTATTCGGTATAAGTTCAACTCTTTTTCATTTAATCAGCTAAACTGCGGCGCGTTGCAAAAGCGTCCAAGCCTAAAAAGGTAATCCGAATGGAAGGGCATGATGTTGCGTACATCGCGTGCAATAACGGAACTTCCGCCTTTGTCACTCGTACCGGGGATGTATACCTTTATGGCAAAGATACCGCTCATTGCGACCCTACCACTGGTCACTTGTCAGCTTTAAGGGACGTATTCATTACTCAAATAGCGATGGGAAAAGCTCATAGTGTTCTTCTCAGCGTTGAGGGCAAGGTATTTACTATGGGTATCAACAACCGGGGCCAATGTGGAAGGAGTTTTCTACCACCCAAAGACGGTAAGACCTGATTGCTTTGCTGGTAATTAGCTAAAAGTTTTACAAAATATGGATACGAAAGCTAATTTAATAATTTTAGACGGTCACGATCCTATTGATGACGATGACGGCGAATGGGACGAAACAGGAGCAGTGGGTGGTGTAGCGCCGGTGGCTGAACCGGAGCAAGAAGGCATGTGTCCATCAGGTACCCACAGGTGGAAACATGAGCAGTGCATGGTTTGCACAGTTTGTCGCGAATGTACTGGATACGGAAGTGCCTGCATATCAGCCCTACGACCAGACAGAAATCCAGGCCAGTAAGTTTGCAACCGTTCGGATTTGAGATTCTTCTTCATCTTTAGTTGTTTTAAATTTTTATACGGCAACATATTGTTATTTTAGGGAATGCGGATGTGGCGTGGGAGATGCTGGGTGCGCTGAATGTGGCTCTTGTCGGACGTGTGCCCGTGAGGGGATAGAAGAACAGGACTATTTGCCTTTGAACCCTGAAGAACTACCCGAGTTTATTCATATTGAAGACCGTAAGCTATTTCCAATGCTCATTTATTTTGTGGTAGAATGTGGTCTCTCGCATTTCAATTTAGAAATTGGACAAGCCAACCTCTATGCCTCACTTTTAAAATTATAGCTCGAGTCCTGGTCCCGGAAGCAATGCAGTCCGAAAGGAAATCAATAAAAGCCAGTTCAAGTACTAATTCTACGAAACGTAAGGCAGCCGATCAAGCTCAACTTTAATTCAATCAAATTCGATTTTTAAATCATCATTTTTACCTTTTCAGGAAAGGAAACTTCCATGACATCTTTCCCTCCCAGCCTTCTAAAGTTACCCACCACGAATCCCATTATTCAGGTTGCTTGTGGCCTTCACCATTCTGGTAAGCGTTTTACTCTACACAAATCTTTAAGTCCATTGTGCTGCATGAATTAAAATTGCAACAACTTCTCTTTTCCTTCTGTTTTCACGTATCTATTACTCTTTGCAGTGTTCCTCGATTCAAAAGGTTCGGTGTTTGTTTGCGGAAGTAACACTTGCGGACAGTTAGGATTAAATGACCTTTCTCCTCGCCATACGCCGACAAGAGTCAAATTTCCAGAAGCAGACTGCAAGATTGTACAAATAGCTGCTGGAAGCTATCACACGGCAGCTCTGGATGCTAGTGGCGTCGTCTACACTTGTGGTGCTCACACGGTATGGATTGAGTATTTTTACTTCTGTTTAAAAGTGAGCTAGCGTCTAGACCCGTAGGGCAATTGTTCGGCTTCAGTTATTCACCTATGCACTAAATTCTAATCCAAAAATACAAATTCCGAGGACCACTATGGTATCCGAAAGAGAACATCTTGTGGAATTGAATTTTATACAGACCAATTGGTCTGCCTGTTTTATGCGGTAGCGGGTGGTCTGCAGTAACTTAGCAAGTGGCACATTAACGGCATTTTATAGCTATGAGATAAAAAGAGATATTCATTTACGTTACGTATATTTTCAGAAAGGGCAACTAGCTCGCGCAGGAGATGAGGAAGAAGGCCTTTGGTTTGCGAAAATGGTTGCTATTGACAACACAGGAGTGAAGGCCGGTCGACGAGTGACGTGGATAGGCGCTACAGGAGATTGCACTTACACCAGA
>VRMD01000331.1:0-29233 GCA_009872375.1 Sminthurides bifidus
GTAACTTTGATTGACCTTATATAAGCATGAAACACGAGGTGAAAGAGGCGGCTGTCTTTGCTCCTTAGTTGGAACCTGCTTGAATTGCAGGTAAATTGTCCCTAGCTTATTAACGGCTACGAATGTTCAAGAGTGGCTTGAGGATTTGTGCTCCCTGTGACTTCCATCGTTAGAGTTCATGCTAAATAATTTGACATAAATAATTGACATTTTTGGTCAAAATCGATTGTGGCTAGCCTTCTTCTCTTGGGAAAATGAACCCTTTTCGGCTACTTGTATCGCACTAACATGTAAGCGAATGTTTAATCGCACTGGCAAAATATCGAAAATATATTGTAAAACAGTGCTGGATTTGTCAAATTTTCCACCTTACCTTTTCTGTCGGGTTTATCCTTTTCAGAATTAGCGTAAAGAAAGTCACTGGTCAGAAATATTTTAGGGTCGGGACAGACCTCGATGATGAGGATTTGTCTGATTGCTGAGGATTTGTCGACTAACGAAACGACGCTGTTACTCGGCAGTTGGTCAGGATTTCACCGAATGCTGGTGCGGTCACTCATTCCCACAGTTAAAAGCGTTTTAGTGCAACCTTGCAGTCTGTGATTCCATTCCAGCGTTCAGCGTAGTAGCCTTTTAGCTGTTAAGGGGCACCGGTAGAATTATGTGCTCGAACTGCACTGCAAGAGGCTTTCTAAGAGGAATTTCTGTTCACGAGCAGATTTACAAACGTTTTGCGCTCGAAGCGTTTTGAAAACTGCCTTGGATCCCTTGTGCGAATATCGTTTTCATGCTGCCTTTCTGCTCAATCACACTATACGCAGTAGGGAACGGAAGGAATGAACGCTTGCTTGGTGAGCAGCGAAGCAGAAGTGTTGCCTCCTTCAGCTTTTAGGCGCTTAACAGCAAAAGGGGATAACGCTGCCAGCGCATCTTGTCAGTTTTATGATTGTCTTGTGTGCATTGACTGTGGTTACAGTTCCGACCGCTGAAGCATGCATGTTTATGACCTTTATAAAACTTTGTAACTACGAACTGTAATTTAGGTGCCGGTTCAAAGATGAAGAGCCATTTCTGGTGAAATTAGTTTTCAGATCTTTCGTTTTATTCTCAGGCAAACCAGCATGGCAGATCAAAGTCAAAGGGCCAGCGACATTGCTGCCGCGAAAATGGGTCAGTTACTTCTGCAAGGCTTCCGGATGCTTGATGCCACTTGCGTCTACTGCAGCGTAAGTGTATCTCCATGGTTTTTAAGTGACATTGCTGCCGCGAAAATGGGTCAGTTACTTCTGCAAGGCTTCCGGATGCTTGATGCCACTTGCGTCTACTGCAGCGTAAGTGTATCTCCATGGTTTTTCGAAGAGGCGTTCAAGCTTTAGAAGGAATCCTAGTCGTAACGGGAGGAAACACCTGTGGGATGAAAACATTTTCCGTGTAATTTCAGACTGTATTGATGCAAGATCGCGGTGGGAAAAACATTTGCGTGCTATGTGGAGATTCTCAAACGTCAATGGAAATGCAAGACGACCAAGCATCTAGTTCCAGACGTGGTCAGAAGCATCAAATGGACGATTCAGGTGAGCTTTAACTAATCTTAGAGCATGAGCTGGATATTTTCAGGAGAATTCAGGAGGATAACTGAAAAATCAGAAAAGATTTTAATTCAAGCATCAATTTCAGATTTACCTACTGCCGTGAAAAAGGGACTCAAACTTGGACCGGCTTTGGAAGAGGCTGATCTTTCGACGGTTGTCGCTGATGTTGCCAAAGAGATGAAAGCCACGGCTTCATATTTGGAGGTAGCTAGGGAACGGCAGGATGCAATGCAGTTGGCCGACAGACATCAGCTATTGAAGCATGTGCAGTTGTGTGTGCAAATCCTGTCTGATATTAAGTCATTGCAGCAGTAATGACTAGGAATGAACTTGTACCGTAAAAAAATAGATGTTTTGTTGAAATTCTCCAAAATTTTAATTTTACACCAATACAAATAGTTTAACAACATAACTCCTCTAGCCCTTTAAGATTTTGGTTTTGTTAAGAACAACATACAAAATCTTAATGCCTAATCTAAATCTTGACATAAAATATGGCTGCCCGAGGTAGCGATTAGAGAAATATTTGTATTTACAGTCTGATATAGATTGTTTTTGCGGATGAACTAAAACAATACTCAATCAATTATTTCGCCTTCACTTACTGACTCCTCATCTCGGTTGTCTTCCGAAACAAGGTCAACTACGTCTGCTTTATCTGAAGCATCTATCTCAATAACTTCCTTGTCTTTGTCATCATCGACACTGCTCTCTTCGAGCACTTGCACACCTTCACTGGCAATGCTTTCGCTGCTATCCGCATCAGCATCATCTTCTTTTTCCAGTAATACGTTCAGTTCTTCAACGGGGAGGCGAATAGATATTTGTTTTTCGGACATCAAGTCTAATACTTCCTTCATCATTTCGGGGAAATGACTCAATGCGTCCATAAAGAGTACCTTTACGGACGGGCAATACCTGATAGCGTCGTAAAACATTCCTTTGGCTGCTTGCTTATCTTTTTCCAAGCCTGACTTAGAGGCACGGCGAGCAGTTAAACTGAAATGAAGCCTCCAAATCAATGGACAGCTTCTCGTTGATGCGTTCTGTTCGGCTGTAGCAAGTACAGCGTCTAACTTGTGATAAATCGTATCAGGCGGAACCGCTGGTCCTCCTATGACATGAAACAATCGTTCAAAATGTTAGATGCAGCCCGTTAGTTGAACCACTGATTCATTTCGAGGGGCTATTTATATCTGATCTTGCTCACCCAGTCCAAACACGGGAAGTCCGACTTCTTCGTCATGTTTTAGATCTTCAATTTTCCTAGCTAAACTGAGAGCCATAAATAATGATGCCCAATGAAGGGAAATAATAGAAGTCTCGTTCTTGATTGCACCGGACAAAAGCCTCCATATTTTTCCAGCAATACTGCTTTGAGTCTGGAAAATCCGAGCCAGGCGTGATTAAAACAAGCTGTCAACTCTTCTACCAATAAGTTTTATCACTACAATAAAGCAAAACGAACTGTACCTCAACTTCGCAGAAGAGAGTTAGAAGAGGAGGACTAGCAGGAAATTCCTCGAGGGCAGAGGCAAGAATACTCCTTAATTTACCGTTTTGCATCGAATCCTTAGTTACCTCTAGAAAACCTATATTGCACCAGCGTATGTACAGTTGCTCCCTGATATGATTAGTACTGTAACATGGAATAGGATATTAGTTAAGTAATCAGATTTCATTTTCACGTAACTTTCCCACTTGTATGGATCGCATGACTTAACATGGTCAGAGAACAAGGTAATATAGAGACGCTCACCTAGCTTGTAACGGAGAATACTTTGTACTTCTGTTGAGGTTGGGCTCACACTTTACTCGAGGTAAATATTCCTCAAATACAGCACAACAGTCCCCGAAGCCTTCCGAAATGTAAGTAAATAAGGCGTAGGCACTAATCCACTCAATTGGAAAACTCGTCTGCTGCGACAAGTATTCGATGTTCTTATTACCATCCCACTTTTCGGCGTAAGGCTTTTCATTCTTATCATCGGACGGTATAAGGGTATTTAGGACCTTCTCAAATCGACGACGGGCAATCATCAGTTCATTTTTACTGACTGACTGAGGATTCTCGGTGAGCTCCACAGTTTGAAAATTGTTCCCGAGAGCTGTGAGTATGCGAAGCGATTGCAGTGGCTTAGTTTTAATGCTAAGCTCCGCTAGCATTCGATAGAGCTTCGTGAGTTCTCCCATTGCTTCCCAGTGTTCGTCTATATTGACTTCCCCGGTTGCTTCATTCGCTGTACGTAGAACACCTGATGCGGAGTTAACCGTTTTCAGAAGAATTTCACTACATTTACCAATATTTTGTGAACCAAAGTATTCCAACATGGCTATTTCTCCATACAATGGTAATGAGTTTCGCAGTTTCTCATCCTGTAGGAGAGTCTTGGCTATCTTCATCGACTGCTTGTGGTTATCAGTACAGAAGAAAGAGCTTCTTTGCTGAAAGCGAATGTACGATTGGACCAATAATGAAGCAAACTTTGAATCCAGAAACTGGATACTATTCTGGACTAAGCGCAAGATCACAGCGTGATATGCCTCGTAGTTTGCAGCTTCCAGCTTTTCCCGAGCTTGCTGTACTGATGATGGGACAGATATCAAAGACTCTGATGTTTCTGCATTCTCCTGTGCTCCGATTTTGTCCTCTAGATTTTCTTCAGCCTTTACTGGTAGAGATGAGGTAGTAACTGGTTTGTACTTTGGATTACATGTGATGTAATCTGGAATATCAAATCCTTCAGGCACATCGGTTTTTCCAACGTGGTTTGTGTCTCCGTAAAGGCTCAGGTGCGTTTGCCAGTAATGTATCTCGCTGAGCAAGATATGTGCGCTTGTTAAACTTGTGGGAAAGAAAGACGACAAAATACAGTCCAAAGTCTGAGTGCGAGGAAGAAAGTCATCCCGCAAGCACAAAATGAAGTTCATCACACTACGAAAATAGTACGCTTGTCGATCGAATGTGGTAAAACTCGCACTCTCTGTTGATGGATACAGCGTCAGCGTCGGTGTTATTTCTGAAGAGACTACCATCCTTTGACTATCATCACTATCACCTGCGGAGTAATTTTCTCTCCAAGGCAGCCATTGGAATGTGTTTCTCAATGATTCAATGCTTATCCAATGCTCTGCTACAGGAACGGTTTGATTTTCGATTCCGTTGAAGTGATCCAAGTAGGAATCTTCCCACTCTATCGCTGTAATCAATTCAAAGCAAAATTTATTGAGTTAAAAAATAGATATTATTTAAACAAGTAAATCATAGAAACTAAAATTACTTTTTGCTCCTACCATGATAAATATACAAAATATTGCAAACTCTTTACCTTGCTGTTCCATCTCGGACGGCTGCTTCTTCATCTCCACCTTATCCCGAATGACAGTGGACCAGCCCGGAGCACCTAGTTCACCAAATCTCAAAGTTCCTGCATCCCAAAACAATCCAAACAAAGACATAGCTTCCGTCCAATCTGCTTTGGTGTCTAACGTTTCGTGGGGATAGTTGAAATTTATTTCCAGCTGCGCCTGATGAAAACTGATCACTTTCTCCATAAATCCACTGTTTCGAAGAACCAACGTCAGACCCGTAAATAAATCCGATATTAATAAGGGGAACTTCTCAGGCCGCTGAAAGACTGGATAACTTGGGTTGAACATTAGACGAAATTTCTGAAAAGCCTTCTCGTATGTACTAAGTAACGATGACGACGAGTACAGCTGCAGCTGTGTTGCCGGAAACATTAGATATTCGATCCAAAATGATCCCAATTGCTGATGCAGTGTCACGAGCTTCTTCCATTCTCCAAGCACGTATCTCGGTTTGTATAGTTCGTATAAAATTTCCATTCGGTCGGTATGCAATTCCAAGCTTTTGGGGTTCAATTCTGAAATTAGAAAAATTAAGAAAGATAAGAGAACCAAGTGCGAAGTCATTGAAGATGTTTCAAGTCACAAAAAATTCTCTCACCTATGGCTCGTTCGAGTATAGCGACTTTCTTTTCAGCAGCAGTTCGTTTACTGAATTTTCCTTTAGGTCGTTTTCCGGGTTCACCGTGGGCGATTCCCATATCTTCCAGCTCCTGTTCTAGTACCTGATCTTGAAATCTTACAAACTTTCTCCAGAGCTCAATATCATTTGGTTTCTGGCGTAGTTCTACATTGTAAGCTTCAACTTGATCTCTAACGCTTAGTTTCTTCTGTGGCTGACTCAAGATTTTGCTAGACGCACCACTGCCTTTCTCATCAACCGAAATGTAGCCCACGGCGCTCCGTATGATGTCTTTCCGAATGACTCTATTTTTCTTCGCACTCTCCGGAGTAACTTGAGTATCATCTTTGAAAAAAATCGGTTTCCCATCTTCATCAAGCAAGTTGCCATCATCGTCAACGGGATTACCATCATCATCAATACCAACTGGTCGTATGCAACGAGAAAATCGCGAACGATTTGGAATGCTGTTCAATTCCTCTTCTGTTGCCCCATAAACGTCGTCGCGCCTGTAATCGGGCTCATATCTAGAAGAGTTATTGCCGTTCAAAGTACGGTAGTCCAGATGCTTCATGCTAGGCCTGCTATCGACCCGAAAAGCAAACTCAGGAGTCAGATTCACATCTTCCAAAAATATTTTGTTCGGTTCATTTCTTGCGACTGAGAGTCTGTAAGGGCACATGAACCTGATGTAATACAATCCCAACAAAAATTTCTCCTCAATCTTTTGATGCTTTACTCATACCTTTGGCCCTCCTGCCTTTGTTTCCAATCTTCATCATCAACTCTCGCTCGTTTCCTGTCCTGTAGGTAGTAAATAATAAACATTGATTAATGCTATAGTAGTCTGTCCGAAGATCCCATATCATTGCTTCGAGTATCACTTACGTAGTCAGTATATCTATCATCTCGGGAAGAGTGTCCACCATAATCATCCCGATCTCTCTTCCTTCCACGATCATCGTATCCACCTGAGTTCCACCGACTATCTTGTTGTGGAGGTGCCATCATAGGCTGATCAAACCCCATGTGAGGCCCCGGTCCCCAAGGAATCTATTCATTTATAAAAATTCATAAGGAACTTTTTGAACGCCTGCGTCCGTACGAGAAAGCTCTATTTTCACGTCCAACGGCATGGAAGAAAAAGTTTGAACATTACCTGAGGCAATCCCATTGGCGGATATGAGCCAAACATTTGCATAGGGTTATTACGAGGAATTAAAAACGGAACAGGGCCGCATCCAAACTGAGGCTGGCTATGAAAGAACTCCCCTTGTCCGCGGTTGTCATGGCCTCGATCAAATTTGGGAGCATCGTCACGTCTTCCCTGTTGATGATTGTTCCAACTGCCTCGGCGGTCACGTCCACCGTCGCTTCTGTCATCATGATTGCGCGAATCCGATCCAGATCTGCCACGATGATCGTATCGGTTACTGCTACCTCTACTACCGCTGTCTCTATCATTTCCGTTATAGTTGTGACTGCTGCCGCGGCTACCACTTCCTCTCCCTCTAAAATCGTCACGGCGATCATCTCTTCTTCCTCTATCTCGGTCGTTGCTAGATCTTCTATTATCGTATTTTTTATTGCTGTCTCGTCCGTGACGTCCAGACATTCTGAAAATTCCAACGTATGTCCTAAGCTGTTTTGAAATTTTTATACACCTAGTCTAAGAACGGATTACCTTCCAAATTTCAATGAGACGGCTAAAGTTTGAAACAAGTTTCCGATTATCTTTCTGCCTTCTAAGCGCTCTTAGTAACTCGCTTGACGCGTCATCAGAGTTTTTCTAGAAGTAAAATTAAGAGATTATCATTAATTATCCCCAATATTCTCATGCAACATGAAAAATTAGTCTCAAATAACACAAGGAATTTAAAACGACGAAATAATTTAATGACTCCACAATAAATTTTCTGACCTAGCTTCACATAGCGGTCAAACACGTTGCCACTTCAGCAGCTAAAATCATAATTAACTTATAGTTTTCTCCTTAAATTAACCAAATAATGATTTTTTATGGAAATTTTGCATGTCGCATTGAATTAACCGCTGCACTTGCCGGCTACCCAGATGACATGAGACTCCCATAGATTTCTCTGTTTAAAGCATGCTGCCGGCAAGTAAAGAGTCATCGAGTGCTCTGATGAGACCACAAACGTTGATGAAAGATCCACAATACAAACACCAATAGCGTACATACTAAAAAAGCTCGGATTCCATGCAAATGAGGAATTATGAAAGTGTGTGGCTCATTAAAATTATTCTTAAGAAGGAAATTAGCGTTTCTTCTTGAATTACAGTTCCGCATTCTGTTGCAGGATTTTTACCTGCTAGCATATGCAGCTGTGGACAGGATTTCTTTAATGACAGTGTTCGTAATATTGCGTGAATTGAGTTCTACGCATCAGTTATATACAGTAAGGTTATGCTTACGATTTATGGTTTCTAAAAATTATTTAGGCAAGTTGGTTGCTAAATAAATATATACGTGCTTCTAGGTATAAATCTACAGACTTATACTCTGCCGAAAATATTTGAGGCATGGGCCTTCTGTTTTCTAATAATGAACCGCATGAATGTGACCATCATCATCAGTCAGATGCTGACGTCTGTGATGTGAAAATCCTCAGTTTTGAACTCTGTTAGGTTTGGCGAAACCACATCTGCTCGTATATTGATTCCTTGGTCAAACTTATTAGTGCTACTTTCAATCTTGAATCTAGCAGAATCGCTAACTGACCCATACGCTGTGATTCGGTATACAAGTTCAAGCACACCACAATGCCGAAATTCAGGAAGCCTCCAAGAAATTCGTACTACTTTTTCATGGTCGATCGAAGAAAGGAAATGGAAGCTCAGGGCCGACGGTTTCCACGAGGCATGCAAGACGTTGCTGCTGCTGTTGCTGGAGAATGGAAGGTGCTATTATGAAAGATTTTAAGACATCTGTGGATGTTTGCTAATATGTTCATCATACTTGGTAACTTTTGCGTGCTACTTCAGCAATCCACTGTTTTAGGAACTAACCAAAGACCAGAAGCAGAAATACGAAGAACTAGCAAAAGTTGCAAAACAGCAGGAAAAGTTCAATTTGAATAATAAGTTTACCTGCAGCGGTGAAAGGTAAGCTCGATACTCGTATCACTGAAACAACTCTCTTAGTTCACATTACAACCTGTTAGAAGTGATGTATATTAAGGTTTTTAATACTCTGAAACTTAATGACCTTTTTTGATCTTTTGTTAAGCTATGCCACCCTGAACAAACGATTGGAGGATGAGCAGATGAAAATGTTGGAGGATCAAGCCTATCTTGAGAGCTTGATTCGATGTGAAGATCCTGTATCTCAGATATATGTGTTAATGCATGCCATTCCTTGCTGCTCGGTTGAACTTCGAACTTCATTTGAGAAAGAATACTGGCCTTTGGAATTCTGCGCTGTTGCTTTCAGCATGAAGCATGGAGTGTTATCCCATTATTGGAGTCTTGTGGACACAGGCAAGATTTTTCAAACCGTTTGTAATTGAGCAGTTCAGGCATTGCTCTCTTCAAGCTTGTCTAATGTTTAATTTGTCTTTAGTTCGGGTCCCAACCGGGTATCTAAGCGAAGCGAAGGAAATTTCGGCTGAAACAATGCTACCAGTTCCTGGAAGTCAAAAATTTCGAGATTGCTACAAAAGTGGCGTTGAGTACGGGGCCATATTGTGGACACTGAGGACCTTCGTTGAGCAGGTATCTTGTTATCGCATCGTCGTATAAAGCTATCATGAGATCATTTACTAAAGCAGGCCATCGGATTTTTTGTTTCAGTTTTGCAAAAGTTACCCGAACAACTACATCATTTTCGGAATGCCTGAGAATCTGCCAGCCATTAAAGGAACCATTAAGTGGCTGGTTAATAACGTTCCAGGTAGCATCTTAATAATAGGCAAGATCATATTTTAGCAACCATCGCATGACTGCTATTCAACCTGATATATTTTCCAGAAAACATGGACGACAACCGCAAGTTCCTGGAAAAATTGAGTTTCATGAGTCTCCCAGATATGGTTCTCAGATTGAGCACGTTGGCTTCAGAGCTTAATCCAGACTATGTTTCCGAACTGACTCAGTTGCAGCTTGTGGATTCCGCCATTTCTTTGTTGAGTTGGACGCATTTTGACTACAGAAACGAAATTACTTGTTTGTATCACGTTCAAGTAAGCTATGCATTGTCTGGATAAACGTTCAAAACGTCAGGGAGGTTGATTTATGAATAAGGGGAAGTGGAATTCGGAGAACTGTTAATGAGCATGTAATTTGAAACGTTAAGGTGCTTATTTGCTTGCTCTCACAGGAAGAACATTGTGAAAATATGCAGATTTGCTCAAGTAACTACATTTTACGACGTGCATTTATCATCCTTCACGAAATCGGTGTTGGAGGATTTGGCTGCCTCATGACGGATCGCCATGAACTGGAAACCTTTCGTGATCCTACGAGCACGCTTCCTCCAGAGCTTGCGGCATGTATCGAAGCCGCTAATCAGCCACCGCCAGTCTTCAGTTCCCAACCAGACACTGAAACTACTTGCAAATTTGAAATGGTAAGCTTACAATCACTCAAGTTGCACATTACAGTAGAAATAAGCAATATATCTGTAGGCATTGTCTAGAACTTAAAAGAAGCGAAAGAGAATCGACGGGATCAAATGTATTCCCACAAAAAGAAAAGACGTTACGACCCTGTGGACGAATGGCATTACGACCAGTACTACAGTGAAGATGTGAAGTTCAATAAAAAACCCCGCATCGGACCGAACGAATCCAGCATAAGCTTGGTCCAGGCTTCGCTCACCGGCAGTGGATCCGTGCTCTCTGAAATAGCTATTGGGCACAGCGTTCCGGTGGAGCTAGATGTAAATACGATTTATAGAATTTGTTCAGCTGCAAATTATGTGATGACTGGTGCTTTAGAGAACTTTTTGTAGCTACTCAATCTGGAGTATGTACAAGTTGGAATGCGTTCTTTGTTTTTCTTTCAACAATCATTTTACTGTTTCTGAAATTCATTCCTAAGAAGTTCTACAATCTGAAGGCTGATCTGGTTTGATTTTTCACCCCCATTGTAGATAACGGAAGAAGAGCCAGTCAGCAAAGAACCAGAAGTTAAACTTTCTATGAAGGATTTTCCCGTTTTGAAAGATGAACCTATGTTTAGAGGACGAGGTGTTCGTCGAATTGTCGAAGGAAATGCTCCATTTCCGAAGGATTTAGAAGGACCTAGTGGTTTTAACCAGCATGAACCATTGTACAAAGGACGAGGAGTTCGTCGCATTACTGAAGGAAGCACTTCGTGTCCGAGAGAGTTGGAGTGCCCTGATAACTTTAATACAGATGCCCCGCTGTCCCGTGGACGAGGTAATCCTCACCTTACATTTAGCTGTCAAAAACAGACAATATCTACTAATTTTAGCATTTAACCTTGTATTTACTTCAATTTTCAGGCCGTGGGTACCGTCCTCGCAATTAGTACAACTCTAATACCTAAACTTCTCGTGGTAACCCAAACCATTGCAATACTTTCTATTTTTTTCTCACGGAAATGACTTGCTCTAGTAATCTAACGTATTTTAATGCTATCAGCTGCATGAACGAAACAACTTTGTCCGACAGTTTCCTTTGACTTGCTCGAAGTAGACTTTGCTACGTTCATTTAGATTCCAAAATACATCTTAACAGTTCTTGACCAATGTTGGCCCCTACGCAGTTTTGTTATTTGACGACTCTTCTTTATCGCAAGACTGAAACGATTATCTAAGCTTTAACGAAAAATGTCACGTTACAATGTCACATTGTCTGCTACATGTGCGTAGAAACAGTGCTGCTGCTATGCATGTTACGGTTCGCAAACAAGTACTGTTGTATTACATGCAAAATTGTGATAACTTTTTAAGGAATGGATTAAATTCCTAACAGAACCTTCTTATGATGCTTTCACTTAATGCCTCAGAGTAAGGGCTCCTCATCCCGTATCTTCCATTATGGATCGTCTATAGTCCACTTTCAGTGAAATTGATCCCATACTCAATTCTGAGACAATCGGCGGAAGATGTTGCAAACGGTCTTTACGTTTTTCTCAACATTCACATTTGGTGTCACCCTAAACCAGAATTAGGAATGAAGGCTTCGTAATGCGTGAATCATTGAAGGAAAAGTGTGCCAGCCGTTCGTGCTAGACATGTATCTTAACCAAACGGAAGTTTCGTTTCTTCCTAGTATGGTTGTGGTTAAACACTTTTTCATTCTTAATGGCCTTCACGAGAGGTATCGCAATTCTCACACGAGGAGTGAGAATCAAGCTTTGAGATTTTAGCCTAGGAATGGGTTGTTGTAGTGTAGTACATGCGTTGGAGGCTTGTAAGATCTTCTGAGGAAAGTCAATTTCAGATAGCTGCCAACCAGACATTTTCCCCCCTCAGCGACTTGCAGTTTTGCAAGTCGGAGAGCCAAGATCTTCCCTGACTGGTTGTAGTGTAGTGTAGGCGAGCGGGGTGAGAGTGCAGTAGTACAGTCAGTGTTGGTGTTTAAGTCTGCCAGGAGGATTCAAAACAACGTGAAAATTCCGTGGATTCCTTTCCATGTAAACCGCACATTGTTTTCATTCCGTTGCCAAAACTAATGTGTTTCTAGGTATTAGCCGCAACGTGTAGAGAAGGGTGTGTTTCACGTCCGTGAATCATTTCAAACTTGATCTATCAGAGCAATTTAGTTTATTTGCTCAATCTAATCTGCGAAATATGTGCATTGCAGGTATTCTGTCTCTACCAACGTTGAGCTAAGATTTGCGAATTAGCACAGGCAGGTGAGTCACATTAATTTGAGTCAGTCGCCGTCCTTGCTAATCACTGTTTGAGCGGTTATGTTGCGGCTAAAAGCCCCTTTTGACGTAAGATTTCAAAGTTTTGAAGTCATAGAAGTTTTCGCCAGAAGCGAATAATCATATTGTCTTATCGCTCATTTTGCAGGACTTGTGTCCATGGAAGAAATTGTTGCCGGCATTACTCAACTGATGATTGCAAGGCTACATCAAGTTTGCCGTCGAAACCTCTGAGAGAGAAGACTCGGTGTAAGTATTAGTCATAACATGAGTAGTTGGTGAAGTAGGTGTAGCCTGCAATTAGATAGAAATCAGCTGATATTCAGCTTGTGCGGCGGGTGTGGTGGTATAATGAATCTTGCATTAGAATTTCTTCTATCTTGCAGGTACTAGTCATTGCGAGTTGCTGCTACAGGGTATTGTATTCACATTTTGATCTCAGTCTCAATTTCAACGTCATCTCGCTGAAAAAGGGATCGTCATGGATACGGTTCTGTCTTGGATGACATATCTGAAGGATCCATTGCTAGTGGCTAAGTTCCAGAAAAGATTCGGTGTAGACATTGACCTCCGTGAAGGACTGGTTCCTGCCAATGGATCAGAGTGCATGTGTGCTCAGCTGATAGACTGGAACTGGAGAGACGCAACTAATGGTGGCGAAAAAAGAAGCATCAGAAGCCGAAAAACCTGCACTTGTCCGAAGACTGGACGCGAAGATGTCGCCAACGAGTGGATAACTCATGGACAAGACAATTCTAAATGTGAGGAGGATGAGCCGGAACCAGTCTCATCAGACGACAACAGCGCTGATAAGTATGTCACGAACAAGTTCTGGTATTACTTGTTCGTGTTCGGAACTGGCTTGGGGGATGAGATGTTCTACGCGGTGTTTTTCTCGTTTTGGTTCTGGAATGTTGACGGAGCCGTTGGACGGAGAGTTGCTCTAGTTTGGGCGCTGGTCATGTATATAGGTGACAATTTTGATAAAATCTTACCATTCATAGTTAGCTTCATATATTTTCAAGCAAATTGCGCGGCATATTTTTACATTTGTAATTTTCTTGCTTCTCCAGGACAAGGGCTCAAGGATATAATCAAGTGGCCCAGGCCTGCTGCACCTCCGGTTTTGAGACTGGAGAAGAAGTGGGAGCTGGAGTATGGAATGCCGGTAAATTATTTTCTGATACATCATCCGGTTCTCCTGGATACATGGAATTTAATATTGCTCTTAAACTCAAACAGTGAAAAGGAATGTTGATTCTTCTTTCAGTCTACACATGCCATGACCGGTGCCGCTGTGCCTTTCTCTGCTGTGATATTTACTGCCTATAGGTACGAGGTAAGTGTGACTGAAGTGCATCGCCTGGCTGGGTCGTACAACTTTACATGATACTACTGAAAATGCTCTTTGATTCAATCCATTAAAGCACATTAAGTTTTTAAGCCGAATAACATTACCATTTTACTTTTTTTGGGCAGTACCCCTTGTTTGGTGTCGTCCTAGTTGCCACGCTATGGTGTTCTCTCGTTTGTACAAGTAGGATTTACTTGGGTATGCACTCCTTTTTGGTAAGTATTGAAAATCAAGCAGTTTTAATGTTGTAATAATGAATTGATTTCTTAAGTTCATTAACCTATGTGATGGCTTTTGTAGGACATAGCTGCTGGCTTACTTTTAGTTCCTGTGTTGTTCACATGGGTTATACCGCTGGTGGATATTCTTGATCCAATTCTTCTAAAAGATGCTGGGGGTGCCTTTTATTTACTCACGGGTGCGTTGATCTTAGCGGTGTGCTCTCCTGGTGGCGACCGGTGGACCCCAGCGAGGTATAACTCTAGTTCCACCATGATGACCTGTTAGAATGGTTAAGAAGGATCGTATTTTAACTGTATAATTTCCTCTTCGTTTCCAGGGGAGACACCATTGTAATTCTTGGTAGCGTCGTTGGTCTTCTCACCGGGGCTTGGATCAATTATCAAACTGGAATCATTAGCTCTAATGGTCCTCCAATTGACCCACCGTTTCCTATCATTTGGCCATCATGGAAGATGATCGGGCTGTCTGTCTTGAGAATGGTTCTAGGTTTGTTGATGATTCTGGTGACAAGAATAGTCATGAAAGCTGCAACTAAGGCTGCATTCAGCAGCTTGAAAACAAGCAAAGGAAGTTCCACTGTTTCGGTAGGTTATACCCCACTGTATGAATACAGTTCTTGCATTCTGCAAGTCTTGAAATATTTCCCAGAAGATATGGTCTTACGATTACAGCTTAGTATAACTACAATTCTATCCGCAGGTTCATACCAAACCAAGTAGCATGGATGTGTTCGTTGAACTGAGTCAAAAATTCGTAACTTATTTCTTCATGGGAGCTACAGTTGTTTTTGGAGCTCCATTTGTCTTCCGAATGCTTGGAATCGAGCGTCCAACCTTCCACACCGAAGTATAAAAGCTTACTACAAGTCAAATAGTGTTTATTTTTCGGATTTTTCTTCAAAACAGGGTGCCTTTACTCACCATACATAAGATAAGATAACTTGGCGAGCATTTCCACTTAAACTGGTGGTCATCTTCATCGCCAACTCTCGTAACTACGCGTATTAGATCAAATACAATACAACACCACAGAGCTTCCAGTAGCAATTAATTGTAAAACTAGCGTATGTGAACAAACTCTATGGTATGTATTTCCCAGCTGTCGTTCAACGCTGGAAATTCCTGCTTGGAGTTGATTAAAAAAATACAAAGACGTAAGGCCGAAGCTGGAATAAAGTTGCTGTAGACTCACATATATGTGACCAGCCTAGACGCAGTGAGTTATTATGCACCTAACGTAAATTTATTAGTCTTTTCAACTCTCCCCTTCTTCTTCTTCTTCCGAGTCTTTTGCCTCGTCTTCATCGGTTTCTACATCATCTAAATTCAGGTTGTTAAATTGGATGACGATTCCTTCCGATCGCATAGATTTATCTTCCATCACTTCGAATTGAGGTATATTTTCTTCTTCTCTCATCCATAGGGGAGAATCTAGAAGCTGGCCCTTAAAATGTTCAGAAGCCGCGTAACAGTGAGAGCTGCAGAACTTCTGTAAAAAAAACGGTGAAGTTAAGGAGCCTATCGATCCGAGCCGACGTGTTCTTGTGAACAATCTAACACAATGTGAAATTTTTATCCACGCAGGTCAAGTGCTGCTGGACCGGTAACAGACATGAGTCGTACGCACAGTTGAAGTAACTGACCTTCCTTTGCGTAATGTCGAGCACCTTTTTTCCTCGTATAATATACTGCTGTTTTGGAGCTGCTCCTAATTCAGTGTCACACAACACCCATCCGCATATCTTCGATAATTGACGCTCCTCAACGACATCCTCCCAATGTGGTGGACCTATCCTCCATCCCTGTAGGATTCGCGGGTGTCAACTTTCATATCACAGCCTGCAGTCAAACTCATTTAATAATTTTGATTTATACTTTCAGCTCCGGCATACCTTTTCCAGCAAATACGCTTTCTGAACACCGGTCTCTATTAAGGCCAAAACTACTTCCTTCGCTATAGCATCGCAAGCTTTCTTCTTTTTAATTAACTCCTGTAGCCTCTCCTTCCTAGTTAATCCGTCGTTACTTTCATCATCTTCAACATGCGTTGTCAAAGGTGTTCGTTGAAATTGAACCTTTTTCGCATTACGCGAACCAGAAGGGCCTGCGGTGGGTTGCCGGCTTTTGGTGGCTCCCTCCTCCATGGTTTTCATGACTTCAGAACGGAAAATTTGCATCGGAGTGTTCGCCCTGAAACCAAAAAAAAGAAAACCATGCAACTTTAAATCGTTAACTTTGGTGCACTATCGCTTTTACGACGTCCGGATTGTTTGCTTAAGTTCAGCTGCTTCTTAGTTACCCTTTTCACTAATGTATTGCCTTCATTCTACTCAACCCATATTTGTGTGTAATGAACTGACTCAAACATAATTGCGGTTCGTAAAGCTAATCAGAAAAACCTTTTACTAGCTGAAATGGTTTTTAAATATCGTAATTTTTATGATTTTCATCGCGCACTGACGACGATCGTGCCTTGAACTACATACGAATCATAAAGTACGGAACGCAAGAGCATTGAAATTAATATGTAACTGCCCGTATAGTATAGCTTACGAAAGTGTACTTTATTTTAGGTTTGTGGCGTATAAATAGTATACTGTAGTACCGTCGGATCAATCAACTGCTGATGCTACCGCGGCCGGGAAAGTTTGATTAAAATCCAAATTTAAATGAAAATTTAAGACAGAAAATTTTTGTTCAGCATTAATTACTAGTATGATCAAAGAATTAAAGCGTGATATAGTTCCTAACTTCTAATGGATGCGATAAATTTTGGTGATTTTATTTAACCATGCAGTGATTCTTGAACATTTATGTGGCGTACTAATGCAATTAATTTGGTATAATTGATAGTTGGATTTTAAGTGTTAGAGTAAAATGTTTTGAAGCAGTTGGCAGGTATTGTTCTATTCATTGTAATTATCAATTAATTTTTTGCTGTTCAGCATACCTGATATCTGATAATATAATGGGCAATCAAATTGTATATATTATGCAATGATTTTGTCGTTTCTATAGTATCCTAAGGGTCGATCATTAGATGCCACCCTTGAAGCACAGTGCCTTTGTTGAAGCCAAAACTCAGAAGGGTAATGAGCAATCTGTGTGCTCGTAAGTCTAGCATGCCGTCGCCATCAAATTCTGGTGGAGTACCGTCGCCCATGATGGCAACTTCGCCTGCGGGTGTCCCACCTTCGCCGAGTGCACAACCTGGTTCCCCATCTCAGCAGAATGCAAATAGTCACAATACACAAAACGTTGCAGTTCGCATCAGTCATCCAGTCAGAATCGCGAATCGAAAAGCTCAGCTGAAGCTTTTAAGTCGTAACGAAAAAATCAGTAGACTTGCTACACATGCATCCTGCAAGGTTCAGCATTTTGTTTCATGAACTGTCTAGTATAAAGCATTACTTTTGCCAAATTGATTGGGTCAATAGCTTAACCACAAGGATGCTTTTTTCAGATGGAAGGATGTCAATGTGGAGGTTGGAAGAGTTTAGCTGCAGGTCGGCAATTTTTGTTCCCTTCTAATGCTGCTATTGAGTCCAATCCGTTCGAAAACGCTAGCGAGCCTTGCAGAAATTGTGGACATACATTCGGTGTGTAGCTCAAGTTATTCATATTCCGTTTGATGATTGAGGACAACTTTCTATATTTTCTAACACTCGGCTGGTTAATTTTATGGTTTTTGTAGACAAACATGTTTCGGATCTCGTCAAACTGAAAGAAGAGGGTTTGGATGAGTTACTGGGAGTGCTAGTTGACATTGAGACAATTTTCATGATTTTACAAAGGGATCCTGCTGTTGAAGATCCTGATACGAAGCAAATTTATCAATACCTGTACCGTTTGTTGAGGAAAAGCTTGGCATCTTGCAGTTCACCCACTCCTGACTTCATCACCCTAGGGAAACCGCCATATGAAGATCCATGCATTGCCAGGGCGATAATGGCATTGCTAGCGTTTCGATATGGCCATCTGAGCAGTGTGGAGTGGGCAGGACTTGTGGACTTGGGTAAAATTTTACTCATCACTATCAATACTTGCAAACTGGAACCTCCTTCAGCTGTTGCAGCGAGACTAGCACCTAATCAGTTCGATGGGTACAAGCAAATGTACACACGGTAAGTAAATTCACATCGTAAACTCAATTGGAACTTCTTGATTTCTTGAAACGAAAAGGAAGTGAAGATTCAAGCTATTGTCTTGTCAATGAAACAGATGGCTTATTCTTTGCTACGTGCCTCTTATATGTGATTCACTTCCTAAGTACGAGACTACGAATATTTTCGGTCGGAATTTTCTACGCGAGCTCTTTCCGATTGTGAGAAAGCAATTAAGCGAGAAATTCGTCACGGAGCAGAATAGGATACCTGCTCATAGACGAGAACTATATGGCAAGCTGCTACCTGGGTAAGAAAAGACTTTGTCATTAATTGAAGAATCATTTAGTGTGCAAGTTTAGAAGTTAGTCTAATATTTAATTTTTTATTCTTTTCAGGCTTCTGGAAAATGTAGACAACGCCATTCATGCATCTAGTTGCCCCGTTTGGCAACCAGATTTTAAACCCCAGTTGCCTGCTCATGCATTGCAATCGATTCAGAAGCACAACCAAGAGCGGCAAATGGCCCATGCAGCTACGTCAAAAGAAACGAGCACTGCTGTGAAAGTAGAGCCTGGAGATGAAACTTCGCGTTATGAGCTGATGGAGGTGGATAGTACCTGCGAAGCGATCAATGCGAAAGTGCCGTCCGAGTTGAAGGACCAGAACCAATATCCTTCGTCCAGTGCTGCTTATTCAGTCACCGGCGATCTTTCAGCTGATCTCATCAACCAAGTTCTCGGCGAAATAGACACATCAAAGACCAACGGTGATTCGAGTGTAAGTCTGGGATAGATGAGACGTTGCTAAGCACAATATTGTTTTGTCAGTCCGAGCAAGAAGTAATATTTCCCTATTCATACAGAATCTTTTTGAAGACTCAACAGCAAGGGACGAAGCTGCAAAAACAGAAGAATTTCGAAAGATAATTTCTTGCCATGTTGTCGGAAATTCGCTAACCCATAGCGTTTCGAAGGAAACCATGTTGTGGCTAGTCGGACTTCAAAATGTTTTCTCGCACCAGCTTCCAAGAATGCCTAAAGAGTATATTAGTCGCCTCGTGTTTGATCCGTGAGTGTTTATTTATGTTCTGGAACCATTTTAAATTATTTTAAAATGATAATGTACAAAAGTTTGAACACATTTTTTAACTTGTAGGAAGCACAAAACTTTAGCTTTAATTAAAGATGGAAGAACAATTGGGGGAATCTGTTTTCGTATGTTCCCCACTCAAGGATTTACCGAAATTGTTTTCTGTGCAGTCACGTCTAATGAACAGGTGAGCTGTTGTAAACTGCTATCTCAAGAATTGTTGTTGATGCTCTTAACACAAGATGAGAGGACTAAATTAATGTGTGAATGGAAATTTCAACAGGTCAAGGGGTACGGTACTCATTTAATGAATCAACTCAAAGACTACCATATCAAACATGGAGTACTACATTTTCTTACATATGCTGACGAATTTGCAATAGGTAATCAACCCGAAACTCATTTATATAATGTTTGTAATTGTAATTCTTGAGCTCGTGATTTCATTTTCTGTTGCTTTTAGGCTACTTTAAAAAGCAAGGATTTAGTATGGACATAACTTTAGACAAAACCATATACACTGGATTCATAAAGGAATATGAAGGGGCTACTTTAATGCACTGCGAACTAAATCCGTCCATTAGGTACACGGAGTTCACAACTGTGGTTCGTTTGCAAAAGGAAATCATGATGCGCTTAGTACAAAAGAAATACACTCAGCTTAAGGTAATGAACGTGTTTGCGATTGAAGAATCACAAGAAACTTACGTACTTTTCATCTAACAATCCTATGTTTTTATTAGGAGATGGAAATGGGAGGGATATCTCCTGGTGGTACAAAACTGACTGAAATTCCAGGATTAGTAGAAGCTGCAAAGTTGTGTGGAGTTGAGGGTAAGTTTTTCTAGAAGGGCGTTCAGCACATTAATTGTTTTATTATTGAATGTTTTGTCAAACAATGCATTGTATGTCTCTTCACAACTTTTCAGCGCCTGTAGTAAAACCGGATGACGATCAAAACTTGACCATGATCTTAAAAAGCATCTTGAACCAAGTAAAAATTTATCGGTGGAGCCTTTTCTTTACAAATCTACTAAAATCTCAATAGATGTATTAACGCTTTACTAATTATTTTAGGTTCGAAATCACAGTGCTTCATGGCCTTTTTTGAAGCCTGTAGACCGCAATGAAGTTCCAGATTACTACGATTATATTCCTTATCCAATGGGTGAGTCCAGTATTGCTTTCATTTTATCCTAGATATCCCTTCAATGAGTTTGAATTCGACAGTAGACATAATGGATTGTGAATTTTTGGCAGATTTAAAGACAATTGGAGACCGGCTGAAAAAGAATTACTATATTGGAAAGAAATTGTTCATTGCCGATATGCAACGGATTTTTTCCAACTGTCGGACATATAATAGTGCGGAGACAGAATATTACAAGTGTGCAAACACATTAGAAAAGTTCTTTTTGCAAAAGATGCGCGAGTCAGGCCTTGGAGAAGGTTTGAAGTAAGAGATTAGGAGCAATCCCATCCAGTCGGAAAGTGCACGAAAAGCTTGGTGTGAGTTTTTGCGACTAAAATGTTTAAAATATTTTATTATTAAACTCATGGTGTTCAGCATAGCAGTCGTGTTTTTGGCTGCTTCTGGAAGAATTTACGAAGCTCCTGAAATTTACAGCGGCAGAGTACTTTGAAATGCATTCGACAACAACAATACCGTCGTAAATTGTGTTGCTATGAAGAAGTATATTTTTGAAGCAATATCGTTTACACAGTTAACCTAGCGAGTCTCGACATATAATGGTTGACGGTAGGCTAAATTTTTTCAACGAGAATCTGACAAGCCATTTTAAACATTCTGTTAACCCTAAATGCCTTGTGCTTTAGCTCATGTTTAAGCCGTAGCAATGGAATAGATTTTTATTTGTACATAGTTTTATAGAATTTTGGTAGAAATTTTTCTCTGTCGAATCGCTGATTAGCATGATTTTATATTTGATACGTGCGCGATAGCATAACAGAATCCAGTAGAGCGCGTTCATTTTAATGCTTTCCTTAAAACTTAAGTTCCTGCTGAATTTAAGCAAAATTTTGTATAATGTATAATAAATTGTTTTTGTTGTTATGCAGACCTGAGAAATAGAATTAACGTACGACTGACGACGGACCATGTAAATTAGTTGTTGTAAATAACAGCTGACCCGAGCCTTTCGTCCTGAGAAGTTGAAGAAGCTCCTAATCTTAAGATGCCGTATTAGTTAGACGTGATGGAGTTCAACTCTCTTGCAAAAAAAGTAGTGAACAGTTTGCGAAAAATTCAATCCATGGAGGAATATGCGACAGGCCCAAAACTTTGCCACTACCGATCTTCTGGAAAAACGTTCATCGGCTATGAATACATTTATCCCGCTTCTTAAGGATGTTTAAAATCATCACCTCATGTGCTCATGAGGTGCTCATTCCGCTAAAGATTGCCTTCAATATTGAAGAGCAAACAGGTACTCTGACTTCATTTGCCAGTCATGCATCAAGTTTTAATATGGTTGGGAGTAATTGAACTGAGATGCGAGGAGTTTTGTTTAAGAACCATTCTGCACGTTACATACGTAGCTAAGACTGTTGTCAGAACCCAATTGATAGGCATATCAGCAGTCTGAGTCTGAGGAAAGAATGGTTGCAGTGAAGTTTTTAAATGCCTCAGGAAGAGGGCTGTAGTCCTACAGAGAATTCAAGGGAACTGAAACTAGAAGGCAAAGAGAATTTTTCCCTTTCGGGTTCTCGATGCAATCTCTTGCGAGCTCGAAGCAAAACAAGCAAGGGGGGATATATCTGCTACCTCGAGTTGAATATCTGGTTGAAAGTCTGTTTAGAGTCTCAATTCATTCTATATGTTCCAAGGGTTTACCCATATTGTGAGCTTCTCTTTAGAGTTCCCACAAGCTACCTATACTACAGTCGGGACGAGATAGTGCGGAAGATGATGGTGAGAATGGGACTGAAGAAACGAGGTAGTACAGCACAGAGCGTATCCTGAATTCACTCACATTCTTGTTTGGATGTGAGATGATTCTGTGAAGAGAATTCTCCTGTAGGCTTCCGACACAGCCCAGCCTTGTCGAAGGAGATATTTCCGTATTGTCATTTCTTAAAGGTCTCAAGATTCAAGACCTGTAGCCTAAAAGCCTGAGGTACTAACCAGAATTGAGCTTGTTTCGGATGACAGTGGCCGACATTCTTATTGATGCTGGATCTGTCACTTAGTGAGTCCAATCTTGTGATATCCCCTCAAGCCGCTGTAGACTTCGTTAAGAACCTTGTGATTTCTCAGTTCTGGATGGCCAACCATTGGTCAGGATTTTTAATAGACGTTCGTTTAAAGTGACCGGAATATTGCTGCTCCTTCGAGATTCTCATTCATTCTGAGGAAACACCCTGCATTCCATCAGTTTTTGTTTGTTCTCCAGTTCCTCAATCAACTCTCATGTCAGTACTACTGGAGTCTGTGCTGTTAATTTCCCACCGGATTGTGAAATTCGAGCCTGCGTGTAGTTTCAGTTTAAGTGAAAGAACTAATTCTCACACCAGCTCCATCATTAATTCGGGAAAGCTCAAACCAAAGTGCATGAGTGACAATGAAGTAATCGTGATTTGAGTAATACCAACGCCAGTCTGCTTCAGCTGTCAACTCTGTTCATGTTCCACAGGTTAGTTAGTGCTTCGCCGCTTTTTTCAATCTTAGCCGTTTTCAAGAGAGAACGTTTCTCATCATTCAAAAATTAATTTATTATTTGCAGAATTCTCTCTGGAAATGCTTTGTTTGCGTATGGAAATGCGGCAATAACTCCGTCTATCTCGTGTTTACTATGTGAATCCGCTCAACAATAAACCCGTAGGGTCTTCAATAGAATTGCAGAAAAATGTGAACTCAGATTTTGCTATCTGTTTCAGCTCTCTTGGAAATTGAAGGGACTATTAGAAGCATTTGGCGTGTGTATGCGTCTCAAATGAGTGTGTGAACTTTTTTGATACAGCCGATAAGTTGCTCTTCAGGCAAAGTCGAGGTTTTAGATGCTCATAGAATGAAAAAGTCTATGATTCATGGCTCGGACGCCGACAGCGACTCTTTATATTCTGGATTACTGTCTTAGTCTTAGACAAGTCTAAGACTGGATTAACGTGATTGTGCTCATATGATTGCGTGCTTCAAATGAAAATTGTGCTCATGTGTCCGCAACATTAGTGTGCATTACAAGGAAAAATTCTACTTTGTGCTCGTCACTCTAAAAGTTGATCATGGGAAATTGCCTGAGTCGAGGCCATGGCAGGTCCAGTGGTGAAATCGGTGGCACCACCGTCGACAACTCCCTTCAAGCCGTGCCACCGAATTCTGTGGCCATGCTGCATGGGGGCATTACAGATGGAAACACAGCCGAAGCTAATGCTATTCACCACATTCAAAATCATCACGTTCGTAACAATCCAAATTCTTTACCTCCCCTGCCAGATACCGAGAGCAATTCACAAGTATGTTTCGTTTTGTTTTTATTTTTTTCTTCCTTAGTTAGCTTTAGTTACGTTACATGCACGGGGTTTCAGTTGGATTTGTACCATTTACTTTCCTTAGATTCGGTTTTGTCATAGTTGATTCATTTTACTGGTTTTACCCCATTGAAACGTCAAAATCAAGTTAAAAATTGTTTCCCTTTTTTATTCGGTTTCTCATAGTTTTAAACAGCCGCAGATCGTCTTTGGTTTCCATCCCGACTGTTCACTTTATTTCCATGAAATTTCGTGGTAAGGCTCTCAGATGGGCATATGGCTTGAACAGGGCCTAGCCTAGACTCCAGTTATGCCAAGCCGAGCGAATTGAAGCAAAGCTCGTTGCCGGAGGTTTTCGTGATAACATTACAATGTTATTCACCCCTCAAGGGGAGAATCATCGTAGGTTCCAGTTTGCCGAACCGGGTAGGAGAAAGATCAAGACATTATTAGGAGAGAGAAGGGCTCAAGCGAGGAAAAGTCTGTGCATGACTGGTTCCGGTTTTAACCCGGTGTTTTCCCTCTCCCGCTTGTCTTCTATGGAATTCGCTATGCGGTGTCATTGCTCTCCCTTGGAAACTGACACAAACTATGCTACATCTGTTGATACTGGTCTTGAGCTCGTTAGCCATTTTCAGCACGGTTGTACAAATCTTCAATGGTGACGAAAGGGAAAAAAATGGTGTTGCTAATGTAGAATACTTGCAAACTTTACTTGCGGATCTTTGCTATGTGAATAATCGCAGGTGATAAAGATGCTTACCACTCGATTGAACAGGATGGATTCCATAGAAATAGTTGAAGAAGTAGGATGCAAAAATAATCTTGAGCGACTAATGTTAAGCTGAAGAAATTCCTATTTAATCCCTTGTTTAAGCAGGTGTTTGTTTGAAGCTGTCACCAGTTTCAACTTTGAAGCTCGGTAATCAGGAAAACTAAGCTTTATATGTAAAAATTGATGGCACCAGTGTATTTATAGACCACAATTATATTAGAAACCTTAGAAAAATCAACCAATTTTTAAAATTCATAAAAATCTTCGAAAAAATGAGAAGGCAAATCTCATAGAATTTGAGTCATGTTACCTGGAGGACCAAACTTGACCTCGAGTTTTTCGATGAAAACTGGTACATAGGGGGAATCCATCACACTGAGTTTAGTGATGCAATTATTATTTCGAAATTCCTAATACTTTTGACAGTAGGTCAAATAATGAGTGTTCAGTTAAGGTGGCACCAAGACATTAAAACCCCTAATAGCTTTGTTGTTAACGGTCGTTGAGAGTCGCCAGTGGTATCATTGAGCTCCCTGTAATGAGATGTATCAGAATGTATGTTCAGACCTCGGATTTAGGCTATACTTCATGATTTGAAAATTTTACCCCAGTGCAGCATTTCTAATGCTTTCAATCGGCCATTCCCCAGGTTTCACCAACTTCAAACCAGTTGTTTAGGTCATACAGGACAAGTCATTCAGGTGCATGTAACTGTTGTACGATATCAGTGATCTGGTACAGATCTGCATACTGTAATATTCCGTTCTGTAATGCGGACACGTGAAAAGAGTCACGCCACAACGTTGTGGTCTGTTGGGTCGAAGGAACGGTAGCGCTTCCGATCCGCGTCCATAGGTTTAACGATGTAACGAAACTAAGTGAAAATGGTCACTTAATGCACCTTTTTGATAATCAAATTATCTGGTAACCCGTAGGTTAAATAACCATTTTGCAAAGCAACTTTCTACCATTAATTTCAATCCTCATGGGGCGTTTAACCCTACCTGTTAGCAGTTCGCTGTAAAAAAGACATTGTTTTGTCTTCCTGTTTTCGTTTAGTTGCTCTAGTTCTTACGAAGTTGTATTTCCAGGGTTAGATCGAAGATTACATAGTATTTTAGTTTACATGGAAACTTTTAAAGTAATGCACATACCTGAAATAGCAACTTATTCTTCACACTAGCTATGAGTCGAGGTGAAAAAGTGGCAATATTGCATTTTTGATACATTGATAGGAATGAAATGACTTGTTACGTTGCTACATTTTCCCTTAGGCTTCACTGCAGTCATGTCATTGCATTGCCCAAACTGGTTGATGCAATTGCAATGCTCTGCTTCCTGCAGTTTCCACTTAACCTTTGTAATTAACGGAGGCTAAATGCGGTAAATTTATTTGAGTTATATCGCCCCAAGATTCGAATCAGAATTTTCATCCAATTTATTTCCCGTTAACTAACGCCTTATCCCTCATCTTATCAGTCATCTTGAATGAGATGCACTCGCAGATTGTAAATTGGCAAACATCCTGGGTTGCACATGGCAGGGCTGGTGATGGGTGATGGGGGTATGTCAGCTGCGTTGTGCCCAAAGTCCACATGATGCCGTCATACCTGTGCAGGTGAATGGAATCTGCAGGCACAATCGAGATTGGTTCTTCTTATACTTTTTGTCGGCCCGCCATTTTTTCAGCTATGTAAAGGTGGAAACACTTTGACCAACTTCTTCTATACTTGTGAGCTCAAACTGAAAGACGTTGCGTATGTACATTTCTCATATCGGATCTGAATTAGAATAACATTATTTGTTCCTTATCCACCGTTTGGTCATGCCGAGAGCCCGAACTCATTGCTCTGGTTTGCATTAAAGATTGCTGTAGCACATGCTATTTTCAAGGAAGAGTGTCAGGCTAGTTCGACCGGCGCCAGCACAATCTGTACCTGAGAAACTGTTTAAGTGCACCTGCTACTTGATTACCAATATTAAAATTTACGTTTCCATCACGCCTTTCACGACAATCGCTTCAAGTAACCAGCCTTTAAGAATATCAAGGCAGGGAATTGCAAAGCTTCTTTTTAAAAATCGCTGTGTGAGTAACTACAATAGTAAAAGCCTGCTCTACTGATTTAGCGTCATAGAAGGCTGGCTCAAGCGCATAAATCTGCACACCCTTCCATTGTTTAAATCATTTCAAAGTCCTTATATTTTCTTAGAACTCTCTCAGCGCATGACACACTTAATTATCGCTTGACCATAATTGATAATCGAGGCCTACATCGCAACCACGGAGTCGGATTCACTCTCCATGAAAGTAAATTAACGCTCGTTTGCTGGCGTAGCTCAAAGAAACTTGCAATGCGTTTACTCGTACTGTATTACGGTAATTTGAGCAAAACAATGCAAGCGTGTAATGGACAACTTGACAGTCACATCATGTCATGTGTGGCAGCAGCAAAGACCCGTGATGAATGAATCAAGTGAGCAAGTTGGCTAATATTAGCTCTAGTCTTTGCAAATACACTTTTGTCATTACTCGTTTCTGCAATGTCCTGCATTATGCTCATTCATGAAAGCGAAGCCTTTTTCAAGTCCCAGTGTCAAATTCACACCAGATGAGTGTGTGAACACGGTCCTGTGCTGTAGTAAGTTGACACTGTCTGACAGAGTCTGATTTCTGATGTTGGTTAAATTGTCTGAGCAAAATCCGAGGGACTTTGACTGGCTGACTGAGCTCAAAAATCAATCGCCGTGACTTTGCAATCACGGCCAGGAAATGTGAAATGTGTCACCCACCATAGGCTAATGACTTTGATTTTTATTATCGTGTGCTTAGCTTAGAAAGGCGGTAATTGTAGCAACAATAATACGCCTTTCTCTCTCCTACATTACCATTTTTCTTCCTTGTCTCCTCCAGTTCTGATTCCTAATCCTCGGTCATGATCTGATGGAGACTTTGACGAGTGTCCCTCCTTGGATTTGCATTCGAGCTTCGAGCTATAACTTTTATGTACGCCGTATACACTGTGTATTTATGAGATTAGCATTTTATTCGCAACCTAGGCAAGCTAATCACCATCCCATAAACGATTCACTCCTGGTAGGCTGAAAGCACCAAGTCGGAAAACCTTTAAATTCTTCCTATTCCTGACTACGTGAACATACTTTGCAAAAACCGAGCGGATGACAATTCCTCGCGTAGGGAGCGGCATTCAAAGAGAGTTTTAATCTGCGGTATAACATAAACATGCTCCAAGGTTACATTGTTCATTAAGTCTCACAGCTGAATCTGTGTGAGAGAAACTTTGAAAAAAATGTTATTTCCGTTCTGCTCTTGATGACTTGCATGCGGAGCTTTTGCTGTCGGACGCAAGTGACAGGACAAATGCCATCAAGAGATGAGAGCTCATTCCATTGCTCAAGTTGATAATTCGCCACGTTCAGATGAGGTCAATTCACACTGTGGTGGAGTGCGTTTATAATCCATTCTGGCTGCAAGTCAGGAATTTCTATATTTCATGAAGGAGACACAAAGCCTCGATCGTAAACACTGCCTTGTCAAACTGTTAAGTATTTTCAGCTCCACTTCATTGCCTGATTTGCAGAAAGCTTTACAGGATGCTTCACAGTTTGCCACGCATGGGATTTAACTCTTGCCTTGTTGCGATCGCAAAGATGCGCCGATGAAGGGAATACTATATTTTCAGCTCCACTTCATTGCCTGATTTGCAGAAAGCGTTACAGGATGCTTCACAGTTTGCCACGCATGGCATTTAACTCCTGCCTTGCCTTGTTGCGATCACAAAGATGCGCCGATGAAGGGAATACTGGCAGGACGCAAATTTTAAGTTGGTAAAATGAATTGCATAGAGCTTGGACATGAGTCGCAAACACTGCGGCACCCCGGCAAGTCTCACGATATTGCGATTCTTAATCTATCAATTCTAAACATCGCCTATGATTCGATTACCTGCTACTGAGGAATACACACAGTATAAGGATGCATATGAAGTCGGCCGCGGTTGCAACGAGCATGCACCTGATGTGCATAAGGAAACGGTGCGCTTCTGCTATTTGATTGAAAAGAAGAACAGCGCCATTAAGCGCTAACGATGACGCTGAGGCAAATTGGCGTGCTTCCAACTTAATGTATTGTACTCCGGGGGGCTGAGTTTCGTTGTGGTGTTTTTTCAACCTAGTAAACGCATCAGATAATGCGATAGGGCCCATGTTGTAAATGAACAGCAGCGAATGCATGCAGTTATTAGTGCACGCTATTTCAGTCACATTTTTGCAGTAGGAGAATTGCAGCCCTTGCCTTGCTTAGACAGACGTTTCTCAATTTCACCTTCCCTTAAAAACTTTGCGACAAGTTGGAATGAGAAAATCTTAATTCTCCTGACGCCAAATGTTTTCGAGGTTTCTCTCGCGACGGAAACTCCCAGTAATGACATTTAGTCTATGCACACGTGCAGTTAAAATGGGAGTTGTAATTAGATTCTCTAATTTCTATGATTGATGCACTTCATCTCTGCAGACGAATAAACGAGGGAAACAGGAAAAACCCTTTTTTTCCGACCAACTTGTTCGTGAACATGATCATTTTCTTGTTTCTCGTATCTCTGGCCGTTATCGTCCTTGTGAAACGCTGCTTTCTTTTCTGTCATATCTTGTTTCCAAAAAAGAACCTCTGTAGGCCGTCATTCCATGCATGCAAGCGTCCACTTGCATTGTCTTGGCT
>VRMD01000332.1:0-29214 GCA_009872375.1 Sminthurides bifidus
TCCAAAGGCCCTCCTCCGAGCTATCTGAACGCACCTTTGTACCCACGCAATCTTTTCTCATTAGCAGATTTTGATCGAAAAATGCCCGTTCGCCGATAGCAACCAGTCAGATTTGGTCGCACCCCTATGCTTTCTTACGGATGTCAACACTACGGCATTTTCTCGTCAAGGATGAGTTCCCCAGCCTTTCTGATCAACCCACGGCACTAAGAGAATGGACGTGTAGAACGGAGAGAAGAAAGACCGGTAAAAACACCCGAAGCGTTAACTGGAACTGTTACATTGCGCTTCGGGTGTTTTTTGGGTTTGTCTGTGATCAAAGAAGCATGGATTCTGCTCACTTGTCGCCTCATGAGAGTTTTCGACATACGTGGCTTTATGCTGTAGCTACCATAGTGGAAATGACATGCTTTGGAATAGAAGGAGAGAAAAAATCCAGGCCAACTGGATTTGTACAAAACCATTTCCGTCTCTTCGCACATCAATAACAACAGATCTAATATTCCCTCGGAGCAATGAGTAAATGAAAGGAGTTTTCTCCGACTTGGAACAGCCATTATCCTCGGCGGATCCAGACACCCTCCTCTTACATCACTCTGGTAATTTGAATCCAACTTTCTCCATGTCTCCATTGATATTGAGAAAATTACTGAATGAAAATCACTTGCTTTGTGCCTGTTCTAGCTTGAAACTACAGCAATTTAAAATTCCAACTGTAGATACCGATCATCTCAGACTTTCACTTGTTGAAACATTGCAAAAACACAAGAACAACAACGTGGGTGGCTTCCATAGGAACCTTTGTGCAAGGATAGGAAAGATGTAGAGTTTATCGGAAATTCAAAACTCTCATGGTGGCAAAGCCATCAGTGAGACTGGATTGCTTCCATGGTTGAAACAAGGTTTGGATTTAAAACGTTTTCACACTTGAGTGAGTTTGCTGACAGGATATAGCTGTGGTGTAACAAGTCATCACTTTTGACAACCCACATGAAGAGAAACGTCCTCTGACAGGTACAACTTTTCGCCTAGTTTTCCATAAAATGCTAAAGTTGTCTTGACGTACTTTTAGTAAATCCATATAGACTTCTCAGAATGTGAGTAAATGGCAGCTCCAGAAATAGGCTTTAGAATTCCTATGATCCTTGCTAAAAATGTACTCCTAAAGAAACAATTCAAGTCGTATGACATCAGTATGCTACGTTACGTAATAATTCATGTTCACCCGTCTGACTTCCAATACATTTACATGCACGAGTATAGTTCAACGGCTGAAGTTGACTTGTGAAACTTCTGTTCCATTAATTCCTACCTGTTAAGATAACGGGAAGGTGCAATCGGCCCAAGCTCAGATATTACAAGTTTGGAAAACATAGAACTGACACATGAATGGGAATAGCTCATCCAAAATGAAATGGAACCTTAGAAAAATTTCAATCTATTAATCAGCATAGGTGCTCTTTGCAATCATTTCCTTCCATCAGTACCAGACTAGGGACCAACCCACACATGAAAGTCACATTTTCCAATGCTTTCAACACACTTCAGTTGACTTCCAGGCTGTAAACATGACGTAAGGAATGATTAAGAAAGGCGTGGGCTCATCTAACTGTAAGTCATATTCAATTATTATTGCCATGACATCAAATTTTAATCTGTATGTACGATCTGAGCTTGTGGGTGAAATTTTCACACTTGTTCTCACGAGCATTCACAGGACTTTTGCTGAATTGAGTGCCATAAAAGTTGCTCATTCGTTAGGCAAGTTTGACCTAAAAAAGTTTCATGGTTCTGTGCACCCTTGAAAATCACGGAGAATCCCACGGAGTCAGTTCAACTGATGGTATTTTTTCCAGTGGTGAAAGTGCCGGAACTGCTCTCAGATAACTGCAAGTTAGGAGTTGAGAGAGAAGTGATTTAGGGTTCCGCTTGGTGAAAAATGTTTCAGACAAGGCATCCGCCAAGTGTCACTGGCTTTCACTCTTTCCATACTATGATTTTCGCATTAAAGTGAAAGTTTTGCACCAATTCAAAGTGTCCGTTCCACTGCAAATCGCTCTGGAGCCGTACTTGTGCAACACTCTTAACCTCTTCTCTCTTTGTGCATTAGCTGTCGAGGAAGAAAAACAAACTTGGTATTGCATCCACACTTTAATGATGATGACACTTGGCGTGTTCCAGCTGAAAGGATACGAGCAAACTCACACTGCCAAATGGCATGTTAAGTTCACATATCGCCTTGTCTGTGTCCCAATCGCGGGATGTTGTTATCTCTTGTGGTTATCCCGTTAGAATCTATTTGCTTTCCACCTCCATTCCCTTTCTCAGCCGTAGCACACATCTCCTTTTATCCCTCGTTCAAAATAGAATTATATACAAGCACGATACTTCAACTCCAGTCTACAAACCCGGAGATCAAAAATAATCAAGTAACGTGCAGCATTCTTGCTACCTTAACACGGGCATTGGACCACACCGCCATTTCAGGTGTTCAGGAGGTGGCGAAATGAGATTACAAAAATCCTGTAGTTCCTTCGATCTAACAAGAATCTTGTACCCTTGAACTCACACAGCTCTTGCTATTCTCATTCCAGTCCATGATTTCCCTTGCACACCTGGTACGAAAAATCTCTAAGGAAACAATTCCAGCTCCTGCTGTCTCCAATGTTTACTAAATCATAGTCACATTGAGCAAACATAAGCCCACAGTTCCTGTCTTAACGAGCCTGTATTGCCTTACGTGGAAACTTGTGTCTATATAAGAAGTAAGACATTCCTTCTCGGATTGGAATTCCTACTTGTTTTCTCCCTTCTCGGCCACTGGGACGACCATACTCGGGCATCCACGCTTACTTTTTCCAGACAAGGTGCGTTCACTCGCAAGCCATTTTTCTCCATATGCACACACATATATAAACTCGTCATCGCACGCAAAAGATATTTTACACGCGCTATTTTGTCAGCAAAGCCTGCCCTTTCTTCTTCCTCCTAACGGCACCCGACACGGATCTCTCAGAGTCATAATTCAGACTGTTCGCTCGGCTGGCGTTGACTTGGTCTTGTGCATGCAAAATGTCGATTAAAACTTAATTAAGCCTGCTGTTTCAGCATCTGTGCTCAGCCAAGCGCCATAACAGAGCCTTCCCTTTTCCAGCCTCAGGTATTTAGCCAGAAGGGAAGGAAGCTGTGAATGATTACCTCTCTCACGGACATGCTGGATCTGCTCTCAATGAATATTGATAGAGTGTGTAACACAATAACGGTAATGCGTTTCATTTCCTCTGCTTACGCTCCCCGTAAGTGAATACCGTTTCTGCGGACAGCTTTAAACATGTCTCATGGTTATTTACGACTTGCGTCCTTCTGCCTCCACCAGTCAAGTACATGCAGAGATGTGGCCGTGACTGAATAAACAAATCTATTTACTTGTGCTCTGCTCTCCTTACGCCCTTATGTTTTCTCATCCACGAAAATTTTCTCAGAATCAATCATGCCATGGATAAATCAGGAGGAAGGTCCGTTCAAAGACTTGGAATGCGTACATGGCGAAGTCCTGTTTCCCAGTCGCTCAATCTCTCAAGTGCACCAGTCTCTCAAAATGGTTTAGACCCATTCACAAGCGAAGATTATGTCCACAATATATACGTTCTCGAAAATAATATCCAACTTTTTCACCAAGTCTTCCAACTCGTCACATTACTCTCCTTGACATCCCGGTAAACAAGCGAAGTTTCGCTTCAAACAACGTACCGAAGGCTCCGCAACTTTTCGCCAAAGCTCCGAGCGTATGACTGCGTAAAGGAAAAAAAACTCGCTTTCTCCCCCAACTTGTCTCATACACACATGGGAAAATACATGGCTGCCGGCGCACGTGTTTTACGTCTTAACCTTGTTGTTCAGTACGATTTTCTTGAGGGAATCGGCGGCCATTGCGTTAGCTCTGAGCATAAACTGGTACTGGATGATGCAATGAAGTGAGGACGAGAAACGTCAAAACTTGTGGTATGAACGAGGAAAGAACAACGCTCAAAGAAATAAACAGGCCACCACAGGATCCT
Organism: Sminthurides bifidus; assembly: GCA_009872375.1. Lineage (NCBI taxonomy): Eukaryota > Metazoa > Arthropoda > Collembola > Symphypleona > Sminthurididae > Sminthurides > Sminthurides bifidus. The sequence continues at coordinate 4,059 of VRMD01000332.1, forward strand.
AAGCGTGTAGTTCATAACGTAAGCTTTGATACGAACAGTGAGTACGGCTTTGGGAAAGTAAAATTTTCTCCCAGAGTTGTTATTTACCAGAAAAAAGAACTCCCTGAATGATCCCTCCTCTGATCTGCGGATCTAAGGTAGGCACGCCAAGCCGTCTGTACGCCTTTAATGACAAAAGTCCGTGTGAGTAGCCACAGCGGTAAGAATTATGTCCATCACAGTTGCAACAAAAGCAGCTAAGTGATTTCTAAACCATTTCCATCAAGTTTACCTCGTGAGCTTCATAAATTGTAGCCGTGGAAATCTAATAATCCTGGCATCATTCAGCACCCCGTTGGGAACCGATTAAGCCGGGGTTCAGCTCTTTTTTAATAATCGCACGCATGTGACTCCCATCCCCACGCTCACTCCTGTGCTTTGACCAACAGAGGGTGGTGGTTCAATCCATGCTCTACGAGTAACGTGTTCTTGTTCTGAGAAAGCGGAGAAAGTCACACTTTCTCCTGCGTGCTAACCACATCCTAAGCTGCGGCGCTAACTCAAGCGACGATGGAAAGTTGAACGCAAGAATTCTTATCAGTTGAGTAAATAAGCTTGTTTTTGCACAAGGAGTGGCCATAATCTGGATTATTTTTTTCACTACAGATTTAAAAGGAAATGGCTGCTTGTGATTGCCATGCGTATGCACTGTTTCAACATGACTAAGTAAATAAAGGATCGATTTTCCTCACCAGCTACCTTTGTATGAAGCCATGCATACCTCGTATTGGAAAGATGTGTATGTTTGAAAAAACTTGAGCTGAAACAAGCATGTTCATCCTATTAAGTGTTTGGTTTCATGCATGGTCTGCTGGGTAAGAGAAAGTTTGAACCAACAAAGCGGTTGAGTGAACGTCATAGTTAAGTGCTTGAATAGCGAGTCATTCATCGCTGAACGGTATTCATTAGCTTGATCTAACATTTGCCTTCTTTACTACAATGTTGTTTTCACAGGTAGTTTTCAGTTGGAGCAGTGCTCATTGATTGTTTCACGAACTGGCTTGAATTCCAAGTAGCTACTGAGTGGTTGATTCCAATTATCAATGTGAGTGAAAGAGTCTTTTCTCTAGAACAGATGTTACAATAGCTACTTCCGGCAAATCCATTTTCTCCATGACCTAATTCCATGTAGCGGCTCTTCATCAAGTGAATTTGCAAATCGATTTCAAAGTTTGAGACGAATGAGAAAGTCAAAGAGTAGAGAGGGTTCGGGAACAAGGGGTGAAGACAAATGCCAGCCCCAAAATGATCAACAGAAGTTTCTGGAAAAATGATTGCAGTTCCAGTTACTTCCTTTAGTCATATTTACTTTGTATTAGCGGCATGTTGACCGAACCCACTCTTACAGCAAAGATTTGAGTCTCGGGCTTTATTGACTGCATAAATATACCATTAACTGGCTAAATTGATTCCTGGAGCGATATTTGATACCGTGGAGGTAAATCACAAGCTATTTACCCAGAGTTTCGGCTAACTCGACTCCGTGGTGCCATGCATTCACCTGTGGGCTAGTAGCATTCCGCCAAGATGATAAAGTAACGGAAACAGATGCTGCCATATTTATGTATTAAGAGGTCCGTTATCCCTACGACAAGATCCATACTTGCCTTTCAACATATGCGACACTAAAGCTATGAGCATAAGAGTGATAAACCCAAGTGTACTCCGTCCTTCTCCTAAACAAAAGATCATCATAACTGTCCCGGACGACATGAAATATTTCCATTGGAGGAGAAAGTCCTAGGAATGAAAGAGTTGGTGAAACTTTCGCCTGCTTGACCGAGTATGTAACCTTCCGGCTTTGATATTTTTGGCACAATAGCCACCCTTCTTCATCCGAACCTACTCCTGAGATTGCTCCAATATGGACCCAAGTAACCTCTTTTTAGCCGTTGCTTCATCTTTGGCCTTCTACAAAGCATTCAAGAGCCATCATTTCAGTTTATTTCCTCCTGTGCTGCTATTTGTTGATGATAATCATGGAAATGGGCTAGGTGTTGAATGACGGGCGTAGCTACGAGACATTTGATGCTCCTAATGGCATCCCTCACCCCTCATCATTGGGTTACCCTGCCGTGACCCTGTTCATCAACCGAATTTTCATTAATTATTGCTCTGAGTTTGATCACGTCACCCGCATCAATAGTTTGCTGCATACCATGTGCCCCAATGGCGGAAAAAGTGCTGGATCTCATACATATGTACATTTCAGCGGATTTCTCCCGGGTAGCGGCCGCGGGTTACCACTTCCCTAACCAACTTTCCGCAGTTTGACTTCCCCCTCCTACCCACAGCGAAGAAGATGTTTGTTTCTTTTGGCCGCATTTTTGAATGGAGGCTTGTGATCAATAGCCAGTTCTCGGACATGGAGCTAGGAGCCACTTGATGAAATGCCTTGGCAATATTCGTAGAAAGTAATTCTGGTTGAAGTATTATTGATTTACTGTTGGGCGACAAGGGGTTATTTGTGTGCAGGAGAGTGATATTACATTGGATACGATCATATCAATTCAAGAAGTCGGCCAATAACCAGGCACCAACAGCGGCTATCAATCTTGCTAATCTTTATCGGAATAACTATTTTTCCGCCACGTCGACGTCTGAATTACATACATATTCTTCGCCCTAGTTGGTCTTCATACACTGTTACTGTTGAAAATCATGCCGATGATGGCGTAGAATGGTAGAACCTGGTTATGACGTGTTTTTTATGCATGCCTTATATTCATACTACCATTTTGACTCTTTGTTTCCTGAGTTGTTTGTCCAATTTCTTGCTGCCAGCAAGATATTAAAAAGCACAGGTCTGTCGAGGAATTATTTTCCTTCCAAGAAGTGTGTACATTGTGCACGTGTATACGAAGCTTTAGAACCAAGTCTGAAGGAAACTTTTTACCTGCTACTCCTGGTTCGAGTTAATTGCAAAGGATTAGTAATTCGACTTCTCCTGTACAAATTTTTGCTCAAGGCTCCACTTAACTACCGTTTTTACATATTCGATTTCAGCAAAACATGTCCCGGCGATGAGGCCATACAGACTATTGTTCAAGAATAGGAGGAAGCCATTAACCTACCATACCGCGTACTTTCACCGACTGTCGTTTGTGAAGCCGCACGTTTGAGCGGCTGCGAGTGCACAATCATTTGCTTTGAAATACGATTTTGTGCACCAGTTCATTCAAACTCGTCTTCGCATTTGGTGCCGAGAGCCGGTTGGGGATAAAAAAGATTCTGGAGCAGGATTTACTTTCCCATCTCACAACAACTTGTTTTCAATGAATGAAAGTAAGAGTAGTTTCAGTACGCCAGGCCGTAATTCTTTATTCTGCTTTCCCTAGCTTCGTGGTGCGTACTGAAGCATGTAGCATTTACACGAGTTTTCTCCCACATCTTTTCCTGCCAAAGGAATGGCCGCGGCTAGTGATTTTTTTCCATCCATGTGCGATCTCGTCGCTTTCTTTCTTCTTCAGTTTACACGAATCAGTCGCCAAGCTGTTCTTGGCCCCACTGCCTCTATCTACTAAAAGGGAGGATGGTGACTTGGGCGAAGCATTTTACAGGCCTGAAACACAGATTGGAGCGGAAAAGAATCTCGTTGGCTTTGAACTGGTGCCAGGACGTCAACGTGCCGGCAAGGAGGCGAGGCGAGTATTTCGAAAAAGAATGAGAAAGAAGCCAGGTGTAGTCATGATGGCATGGTAAGTATGACAAATATCCCCTTGCTTCAACATTCATCTTCTTTAATCACATCTTTATTGCTGTGCTCAACTTTGAAAGACGAGAAGGCTCGACGGTGGGAAAAAGAACATTTCAGTAAGCTATCGAGGCGACAGAGTTGCAGTACAAGACCGAGAAAGATTTGATATGGTTTCTTAAAAAACTCAAATCAATTTATGGAGTCGTCAGTGCTGTTTTGAGTAGCAACGGTAAGATAATCCCAAATATAAAAAATTGAACCTCAAACATATACTTTGAATTGTGGCGGATAATTGTATCTGCCCAGAAAAAATTTTAGACCAAGGTTACTCCTATGTTCAAGAGTGAAAGACTGCCACAGAAAGAAAGTAAAGCAATCCCTGACTATCAATCGCGCTTGTTCCTACTTCCTACCGAGACTTCATATTTCAATTAAGTTGTACCCGCCAAACCAACATCCAGAGAAAGACAAAGGTACGAAAGGATGACTTCATGCTGAGACATCAATTTGTCTTCATCTGTGAGATTTGAGTTTCTAATGGGAGAGAACCCGTTGCTCGCACATTTTCTTTTCTCACCATCCTCACTCATTCGAATTGATGACTAATGGCTCTCTCTCGCACCAGCCTGGAAGGCTCTTCATCCAAAGGTGGGAGGCATTAAGCCATTACCAGGATGCATTAAGATGTTTGAAGAATTTCCAGCCTGACATGAACACACTCCGGAATGTGAATGAATAGTGTGAGATGTGAAGTCAAATTGGCTCATGCTTTACAGACTTGGAGTTCATGAGCATGGCTCTTACAGGTGCAATGATTTGCGACCCGGAGAGACTTAAGTTTCAGAGGGTGGAGTAAATCATTTTCTTTTGGTGACAGTGGTGGGCAAATCCTAAACGCTTCTCGGCAACTGCTTGATCCCAAATGATGGATGTTCAGCTCAGAGGGTTCAAGGCACCTTACTGTTCACTAGCTTAGGAGGATCCCTTCTTGCAGACCAGAAATGGAAAGAACCATGTCGCTCTCCCGCCCCCTCCCTCCTGCTCTTGACTAAAGGCGCTTTTGAAAGCCTCTCTTCCTCTCTCGTCTTGGTTTACTTTCTCCAACTTTCCCCATCCGTTCCAAACATGCTGTGTTTACCACCCTGCTTTCCTTTCTCCGAAACTACTCAGCTCCGTCCACACAAGCTGCAGCATGTAAATACTCCACCTCCAGTACACAAAGGAACTGGCCGTGTAGAAAATTTGATTTTTTTTCAGACCCCACACACACTCATAATGCAACTTGAGCCGTTGACGTGTAACATTTGCAAAATCATGCACGAACCAACCCACTCTCATGCATCGCAAAGCTAAGCAGACCAGACGCCTGTCACTTTCCGGCGGTGAAACAAAGGATCAGAAAATATAGAATTTTTTCCCTCCTTGATTCCACCAACAGCCTCGTTCATTTGACCTGAGGCCGACGTTCCCGAGCGAGAAGAGAGGCTGTCGTGTGTCTTACTTATGTTTTTATTTATTACAATTTGAGACGACACTCACGTTATAAATGGCGTAGATGAAAGGGTTGCAGCAGGAATTCGACATGGCCATCTGAAAAACCAGAGCATAAATTTTGGTTAAGCAGTGTGAAACACTTGTTTTCGTCTTACCGGGGAAAAATACCCCTCCCCTCTTCTTAGAAGCGGGAAGAATCCCCCACTCTAAATCCTGTCACGAGCAACCTCCAACTTCTTATTCATCCTGGTCAACTTCATCTGAAAGTTAACTCCTGGTCTTGGATGACATATTTCGTATCTCAAGTCTCGATCCTTTCAAAATCGAGAGCCACTCCACAGTCTCCTTGAGTCCTACAACTCCTATTTAATCATATGCCATGATCACCTTGTTCGATTTCTCAAAAGGTTACGGACGACTTTCTCTTGTGGTACTCGCCGATCCTTATGAAAAAAATCGAGAGCCACTCCACAGTCTCCTTGAGTCCCACAACTCCTATTTAATCATATGCCATGATCACCTTGTTCGATTTCTCAAAAGTTTACGGACGACTTTCTCTTGTGGTGCTCGCCGATCCTTATGAAAAAATGTCTGCTCCTGCTAACCCCCGAGAGCGGTTGCCACCCGCTTTTCATTGGGTCATCCGTAACGATTTTTTATACCTGGTGAAAATCTTTGTGCTCCGGTATCCCAAGCTCATATATTAAAGCAGCTTTTTCAAGTCTCTCATAAAAATCCTAGGTCAACGACTCCCTTAAGGACTAAATCTGAACCAGTCACTGGTCATAGTCACAAGTTCAGTACCGCATTTTCTACTGTATCAGAAACCTGTAAGAACCTCTCCGAGAGACAAAGTTTTAATTTTTCTAGAAATTCAAATTAAGCTTAACTGTTACTACACACTTTGCTCACAGTTTCATTTAAACTCTGAAAAACATAGTAACCTCTTTCCTGATGAGTCACGACGGGACACGAATATCCGCACACGGTCTAATTTTTACAGAAACTTTGAATCTGTATAGCTGGCTGCCACTTGGCATGTGGCTTCCACACGATATTATGATTTTGAACAGCGGGTGACAGGAGGAGAAAATGTATGTAATAATCACATCCACCAAAGGATCTTTCCGGATTCCAAGCTTTCCCTCACTCGCCTTTTTGCATGCATGTGTGGAAACCCACGGGGAATCTCTTGACGCTCTGTGATATTTTCACAAGCACTTAAGGGCCTAGCTTTAAGGAGAATTTCTCGTCTGAATCTATAATTCAAAAGTTCAAAGGATGAGCCGACAGGTTAAGAGATGGTGCACATAGAAGAAGAATTTCACTTCTCAAGTTGAGCACGTCCAGAATCGTAAAACCCTCTGGACGGAATTAATTTCCAGAGATTTTTCCTTAGATTAGTCTGAGCAGTTGTTCCTGAGCAGAAATCTTACATTCTGAAGGTAATAATCCATGGTTCGATAATCCGGAAACATAAATTCTTCAACAAAATTTCTACGCAGATGGAACACGGACTTGCGGATGATACGTGCTGGAAGTCAGGATCTTCTTGGATTCATGTGAGGAATCCTAATTTTTTCAGCTTGGACACCGGGGGCATAATTTTTTTAACTGAACAACCTCATTATGCTGTTTTTTTCTCAAACTCGACGAATTTACTCCTACGGTATTATCGATCAACACTTTACTTCAGTACTAAAGTTTGTATGCCGATTGACCACGGCTTGGACTTCTCCAACTACAAAGATGAGGAAGGAACAAGTTAGAAACTCACCAGGTGCATCGCAAACCAAACCATGTTGATGTACTCGAACCTGCGGAAGAGATAATCATTTGATTATTGGGAGTTGGTCCTGTTAGTAGTTAGCAGTTTTACAACTTATCGGTAAACCACTATTCCCGCACCAATTACAATTCCGCACAGGCTCGTCATTACATGCCTGCTTCCTATAGAAGAGCTTACGTGAACGAAATACACAAAAGGGCTACAAAATCTAATGGTTGTCGGCTCCTCTTTTCTCTCTTCTTTAGACGGGAGAGCTAGTCGGTACTTCCTTTGGACAGGTTGCTAACGTGGTTGCAGCCAGCCTCAGCTCCATGTTAATCCTTGCTCTTAACGGTACGCAAGGAGAAAATATCCCAGGGAAAACCAGCAAGGGGCGCTCTTTCTCATTACCAAATCATCCGCGTAATGTTTCCAAGGTGTTTTTCCTCTCAGCAGTCGCCATGGTTCCGCATTTATATTGTAACTTGTATAAACTGGAACTTCTCTCCTTTTTGAAATATCTTTACAGATTTTTCTCTTATCCGACTAATTAATTGCAAATCTTCAGTGTGCTGTCAACCTAGTTGGGCCCAAAAGAGTCATTTGTTAAGGAGCTGTTGGAAGGAGTATTTAGGCGCAAGGTTTTATTTCCCCTTTTCTGTGTAATGACACTAGTACGAGCTCCTGAGATCGCTCCTTGCTTCCGGAAGATTTTTTACGTTTCCCCTCCAATTGCGACCATTCCTCCATCCCTTATCTAACATGTCTCAAGGTCTGTTGCGCAATTAAGTTATCATTTAAAGTGAGTGCTGCCCTTGCTACAGTCAAGAGATAGTGGCCAGCCCATCTTCCCGCTCTCCTACCCTGTTTTTCAACAGGGAACTAAGTACGAGCTCCTGAGATCGCTCCTTGCTTCCGGAAGATTTTTTACGTTTCCCCTCCAATTGCGACCATTCCTCCCTCCCTTATCTAACATGTCTCAAGGTCTGTTGCGCAATTAAGTTATCATTTAAAGTGAGTGCTGCCCTTGCTACAGCCAAGAGATAGTGGCCAGCCCATCTTCTCGCTCTCCTACCCTGTTTTTCAACAGGGAACTCTTACATTTCTGGAAATGGCTAACGTGCGGAAGTTCTTACGCAGAATTTGGCACATGGTGCGTTACTTTGCAAGGAAGGAGAAGTACAACCCTTTTATATTTCGTCACATGTTCTACGGCAAGCCCCCCTCCAAGTTTTCATTTAACGAGACAATCGACTAGGAATAAGCAAGTACTTACTCGTTAATTGCACGAAGTTCGTTAAAGCTCACAAGGAAATTGTACGTTTGTAATGGAAGCCAGCAGAGCGCAAAAAGTAGAACTACAACGGCGAGCATCTTGATCACCTGGAGAAATACAAGGAAAAAATTTATTAAAACCCCAAGATGAGTAAAAGAGGAGGAGGAACATTCCCCCGGCTTGTAATATAGCTTTATTTAAATTCTTGTTATCTATTCTCCAGAGTTATTAAATTTGCCAACCAAAACTGGTGGGAAGGAAATTGTGGAATGCAATCAAGGTTGGTTGAAATTCGTAGTAACGATAAGGAGACAGAACTCTTGCCTCAAGACAGACATGTCTTGTCGAATATGGCTTTGTGAGCAAGGAGATGAAAGGGACGAGCTCTTCATTGTGTGCGAAACCCCGACCACTAATGGCTAAAAGCTAGTGATGGTCGTTTCCATGGTAACAACATTCCAATTTCTAAGGCTTTTCACGAGAAAACGGTAACCACGTGACGTAGGCCAGGGCGGTTTGCATTTATTACGAAATTATGATTGAAAATTCATCAAGTCAGTTTGTCATATGCACAGCAACATATAGAAAGGAAAACAGAAAAGACCTTAATTGCGTGCCGTCTTTCTCTGTTCCCTTAGGGTATGCACTACCTCACATAAAGAACTTTTCCAGCCCCACAAAGCAACCACGTACGTTCAAAGACTCCTTTTTCCGCAACTGCCATTAAACGGCCTTACATGAATGGATTTCATTTATGGCTCTTGCGGCTCAGTATCATAAAGAGATGGAAATAATGACTAAATATCTTGGGAATCGAAGGAAATAAAGATTACGAGGGCGAAGCAAAGCGGTTGAGAGTGGCAGGGTCAATTGATTTCACTTATGAAATGCGATCGAGCGTGACTTCATGAGGGGTAGCCGTGGCGCAGTCACCGGCTCCTGAGAAATATGGCGGCAAGGTTCGATTCTTGCAACGAAATGGATGATGGCAGCAAGGAACAGCTTGCTTCCTTGGAGCCAGGAGATGTCAGAGTCAGAATTACGATGGGGAATAGTCATTTTGATTATCATCTAGCAATGAAATATTGGCGCCTATTTGCCTTTTGCAGGATTTTAGTGTTAAGATGTCGCAGAGTAATGGGTTCCAGAAGAACGCTGCTGAACATAACACATAAACTTCAGCTGTTGAGTCATGTGGGGAAGCTGGACTGGGGACCGGAATGATGGCACATTTACCAGATGAACTGCCTCCGGCTGGTTTTCCTCGTAAACCCTTATTAGTTTATGGCACGCTGCAAGCTATTGATTGATTAAAACGCACATGTCGTGGAGGACATGGCTTCCAACCAGAATTAACATGATGGTATGCCTCCGTTTTTGATAACAGCGGAGAGAGCCGGCATGCGAATTGAACATTTTTTTAGGGCATCAGTCAGCTCCGATCTACCCGGCATCGGATAACCGAGAAGAATTACAAGCTACAGGAAAACAGGAAGGGGCAAGGCCCTTGCAAGATGACAAACAGAATTCAAGTTTCAACCAATAGCACCAGCTGGGGCAAAATTGTCTGGTGAAGTGGAGGAGGGATTTAGCAGCTTTTAATGATGCAAACTAAAAGAAACTTTTGTAGTTCTCCTGTCTTCAGGCTGCAACCCGTATCAGCTTCTAAAATAAGGAACTATTAGGACTAGGCGTGGGACGAGGCGAGCCTGAGATGCAGCTAATTGTGACATTATTTTCTCCTCTTCTCTGAATCTGCTGGGTTTGCTGAGAACAATAGAATAGAGCTGGAAAAAGTGTTTCGCCTCACAACTTTTTTATCGCATGAATCTCAGCCTCATCGTCCTACTTCATAAACATGTGACGTTAAAGCTTTTCAGGCGCCAGTTGAATGCCATTTGAAGCTGTTTTGCTCTGGCATGTGGCTGTTTTATCAACTTCACAATATCTTACGAAAGAGGATGAAGACATGATGTCAAAAAGAGTCTTAAGATTTTGAGCTAGGAGTCAAAGCAATTTTGTGTTTGAAATTTACTCTCCAAATTCGTCTTCCAGTGCCCCCAAATGGAAATGCTGCAACGGTTCATCAGGTATACAAGGCATGATTCAAATGAGTTAAGAAGTTTTATAACAAGTACCGTTAATCCAATTACTTGATTGCCTCTAATCCCACTCAAGTCGGAAATGTTCAAGTGATGTACCTGTTTTGCTCATGATGTCTAATTACAACTACAGAGACAACTCGGATGCATAGCGCTCTACTGTCGAAGGAACAAGTCACGTGTTCAGGTGTAAAATTATAGTAAAATCAGATAACACCACTACTGCGAACGAATGCACATCTCGCTTAATATATAAACTAAATGGAAGAATTTGGGGTCATTGGACTCGCTGTCGTATCGACTAACCGCCGAAATGTGCAAAATATTCGGATGGTAATTCGGTCCAGACGAATGCTTAAACACAACAGCCTAATGAATAAAAGGGAAGACAATTCCCTTCAAGTTAATCTCTAAACTTGCCAAGAGATCCTCGTTCAACATCTTCTTCTCATCCACTTCTCCTGGACACCAGGTCTGGCATTGCTAAATGGTTCCACCACCTACTATTCTTACAGATACGATCATTCTCCAGTATTCCAGTGCCCTGACCTTGATTGACGCATAGACTAAGATAGCTGACAAGCTCATGCAATTTTTACAGCCAAAAATATGGTTTCCATCAGGATTCGTCCAGCTTCGAGACGAAATTAAAACTTTCTACGAAACCTTCACCATCTCTCCAACGAACAAAAGAACAATGGAGGAAGCCCCATGCATTTTCTCATATTTATTTCACATCCGGTTCCTGAACTGCTGCATGTACACTAGAATTGATTCTTGTGAAGCAACGTTCGGATGGATAGTTAAAAGAGAATTTGCATACTCTTGTATTACAATAACATCCGCTTGTATGCTCTAATGCTCAACTCCAAATTTGCAATTCATCCAAGGATTGTTTCCGAAAGATTGAAGGCCGAATCATGCCTTGAGTACTGGTGGATCGCATAGCCCTATGATGGCCAAGGGAAAGGATCTCACAGTGGTCCTTCCGGCTCCGATTCCTTTGTCTTACTTGAACCGTCACTTTGCCTGTCACTCTAAATCAGGGATTGAATTGCAGACGATGAGACAACACAGATACACACAGTCCTTAGACAAACCTATTAGAAATATTTCAAAGGAAATCGCAAATAGGTTTTACCTAATTTGATCCTATAGCAATCTCTTTCCTTTTAACGACCACCTCACTCCTATTTACTTCAGAAAGGAGCAATTGTTTTCCCCATGAGGAATGGAGTAACAACAGTCTCCTGTTCAGTACAAAGTTTTGAGCTCACTCAAATCCGCGAGATTTCTCGCAAATAGTATTGCGGTTCTCCCCTTTAGTTCACTTTAACTTCATCAATTTGCATAAGCTCCTTCCTAAGCTCAGAGCACTGGATTTGTTTTAAACTTCGCCCGCGGCCTCCTCCAACTGAATGTCAGTAGTTCACGCTCCCATTGTTAACTAGTCTCAGCTGCAAAATCGGCAATTACTGAATGAGAAGCGTAACATTCCTTTCTTTGTCTTTCGTTATTGGTTCCAAGATCAAACTTATCCACCAACTTAAGTCCATCCGCCTGCTCTAACTAACCGCAAATGATGGGTTTTGTAACATTCCTGCCGACTTCCTGCTTTTCCTCCAATCCATCTCAGTTCCCCGTAGGAGAGGGAGGGGAATTTCCACCCGTTCCTTTCCCCTTCTCAAGAAGTTGTCCGTTAGCCAAATTCACAACAAATGGAAAACCGCCAAGCATACTGTCGGGAATGACGCCACAGCTAGTGGAAATGATGGGAACAAATTGTGCAAGAGCGGAAATGGACTTATGCAAATTTTTCAATATAACGTACCAGCAGAGTCACAGTTGGACCAGTGCTGGCATACTTTCACCCTCCGCAGACGACAATGCACAGAACCAGTGGTTGTAACACTGCTGATATTTCATGAATCTAGCCGAGGCATTATTACAGTTTCCCTTCTCCATATCCCATAAAAAGCTATGCTCAATTTCCGCTTTTTCAGAGGTCAATCCTCAAATGATGACCACACCACGATGCTGCAAAAAACCCTTCAAATCGATGACCAAATCCGCCATTCTACATACAGAAAATGTAGTGAAAAGAAATCCAGGGCTTGGTCACCAACCTATTTTCAGCTCCTCCTCCTCAGTCAGACCTCATAGATGGAGGGTTTGAAAACACTTGAGCTTGAACTTGAAGCCTGCTCAAGCTTACTATCCCGTGAGAATCTTTTCCACACCAGACGCTTAAATACCTGAAGAAAATGACTTTCGCCACAAATGGGCCACTTGCAGTTCCACCACGCCAGCATGAAATTAACCCTTCCTCAACCTGTAAACTTAACGAGCCTTATCGGAGGCGAGGAGCGGAAATTACTACCCCATGCATCATCGTGTGTGGGTGACGCTTCTCTTTTCCATTCTATCACTCCAATTAAAAGGAGTTACGTTAATGAAGCTCTTGGAAGTAGTAAATTTCATCCTGGTGGAATTGTGCATGCTCCACACTGTAAAAATAGCAGCTTCGCTCTCAAAGTGCACTGGAAGCAAATTTTTTTTGCGAAAACAGCCCATCCGCTTTCCCTAGAAATAGGGGTATTAAAATGTCACTGTTTAAACACTCATTCTACTTTGGTGAATCTCTTCCCATTTTTAGCAAGTCCCATCACAGCCTTTTTCCTAAAACCTCCTTCATACATTCATGTACACGTAAGCCGCTGGAGGCTCAAGGCTAGAGGAGGCAAAAGGAGGAGCAGAGCAGCACTCATGCTTCCATGCAGGAATCCTGGGCTGGAGAAAACTCTCTGTTATCTTGAACAGTTTTGCTTTCTCTTTTTCTGCCTCGAGAGGTTAATATTCCCCGCTTAAAGTCTTGCTTCCTGAATAAAAGTCTGGTATCCCCTGTTAACTACTAACAGAAACCTAGTACATGTCACATACGTTCCCTCGAAACTTTCTACTTTTAGTCCCCGGAATTCAAGCAATGTTCCATGTGCACTTTCCCTGGATGGCTGATCCAGCAAAATTTTCGTCTCCCATCCTTACAATTAGGCAGGTTCCCTTGCCAAGTTCCAAACGAGAGTAAATCACTACCGGTGAAGTCTGGTATCGTGTAGGATCCAGTAGCACTTTGCTGATTTGCTCATTTTCTGCAACCTATCAGTTGACAGCAATCAGACTCCGGCTAAAGGGTTGCAATTACAATCAAGTGTTTTTCCTTTACAGCCAAGCATCTCTTGGCCTGTCATTCTTCAACCCCTGTTGTAGAATGTCTTCATGTTCCCAGCAGTACAAGCCTTGAATGACCTTGAAAACCCCTGTGAGACTTGTCCCTTTACGAGGCTTAGGAAGGAGTGATGAAAGGCCCGTTTTCGGAATGGTTAAAATAGGCAATAGGATTTTCTATCCTCCCTCCAAGTGGCAAATTGTGCGTTTAATGAATTGTGCTCAGGAATAAAAGCAGAATGAGAGCCGTTCAGAGAATACTTACCTTCTTCTTATTCCTTAAAATAGCGGCGTCGCGAGAATCCTCTAAAAATGAAACAAAAGGAGTTAATTAAACAGAATGCGAACTCTAGTAAAAGTTATTTCAGTCGTATATTTTCCACAGTGGGAACAACAATGGGGAGACCAAAGAGAGAAGGGAATAATGACTGGACGATAAAAGGGATTAGTTGTCCTCACCTGCATTCCCTGGAGCGGTAGCTCCCCATAAAGTGCCCGCCATCCGAGCGTAGGCCGCAGTAATGACAATCAGAGGAAAGAAGTACTGAATCGCGACTAGAAATAGTACGTACCACTGTCTAAATTCGTTTGAGAGTCCATTGTTTGTACAAAACGGTTTCACCTTGTCTCCCTTTTCTCTCCTGTAAATTACCCTGAAAAACAAATGTCACCTTGATCAAAATTTGTCCCACAAAGACCCACTTAACGTTACGAAAGACTCAACCTGCTTCATTCCGATTACATTACAAACACCGACTAACCCTTGTTTCTTTCCCAGCTCCCGGTCTTTTGGCATTAGCAGAAATATTTTGGGACTCGGTACAGCGAGTCGCATTAGCAGACTTTGATGCGGTTTTAATGAGCGAGGACACTCATGATTAAGTATTAATGATGATGCAAACGAAGCTTACGTGAGCTAAGGCGGCTTCTTTTCGCGATTCTATTTCATTGCTAGCAGTGAGTAAGTACCAGCAACGGCTCCAGGCTGGACTTAAGTAACGAGCACGGCAAACGAATCTTTCACTCCTACTTCCTGAACCCGGAGGAAAAATTTATCCGCCACAGCACACACTCATCCTGCTTATTAGGATCTAGTTTATCAGTATTTGTAAGAGGATTCGTAATCCTCGCAGTGTCATTACTGGAGCGCGAAAAACGCCTCCGGCCCCTGTACCAGAATTGCTTGAAACAACAACGATTGAGTGCTGATTGTTAATGGTTCGTTTCTAATTGAGCATAGTGCTTCTGCCCTCTTCTGCTCCCCTTTATTAGAACGCTTAAGCTCACAATAGGATTTTTGAGAGAGAAATTAATTCCAGGAGGCATTTGCCTCCTTTTGTTCTCGGTAAAAGGATGCAAGCCGCCTGGAGTCACTATCGTTTGAAAGAGAGCCTCATCGAGAGCGAGTTGCCAGGGTTGACACATCATTTATCTCAGTTACACACTCTACAGGGGAAATCCTATACCTCAGGAGACCGACGGTTGCATGGCTTTGAACGTCTGACCTAACCGTGGTCTCGGCCAGCTCACAGGGTTGCGTTAGCACTGCTCCGGACCACANCATCTATTCAATATTGACTCGCAAGAAGCATCCCTCCCGTCTCCATTATTCATGAACTCGGATCAACGTCAACGACGAGCCCGGAATTCTGCTCCGAATGATAACCTGTCAGTTTACATTTTTCTTCCAGCAGTGCATTGGAGTTCTCATCCGTGTGTGTGTGTCGCCGACCTTTTCTTGCTACGATGGGCGCGAGGACACTATCGAATACCAATATGGTTCGCAAGAGGTTTGAAAAACTAGTCACAAGTTGAAAGAAGCGGTTTGATCGTTTTTAAAACCAGGAAATTAATTCCTTCAATCCTGTACAAGCTCCAAACTTGCGCTTTTGCTGGAGCCGCCATCCTTCTTTCGTTCTAAAGATTCAAAGCACCCTTACAAGGACCTATATACAGTATGGGCGAATGCTCTTTACACTTCTTATGCTAATTTATGAGGCCGGTGATCACTTGAAAGAAGTTCCCATCTTTGAAACCTATAGTCTTGCTGCGTCTGTGTGCTCTTCCACGGTGCCATTCTTCAGGCATCTTCAGGAAAGGGGCCAAAGGCATTTTTGCGCCGTGACGCTGAATGGGCCTACGGGGGGGGGGGGGGTACATGAGGCCAGGTAGCCTGCAAAGCTTAAGGGCCCTGTACACGTCCCGGTAGCAAGTCCTGCAGTCTACAGTTCAGCAAGAAAGTCTTCCGAAGACGAAGATGCTTTCAAGAAAGTTTCCAATGGCAAACAAGATTTCTGGCCGAGTAAGCTCAAGCATAACTAGCGTTCACTTTTTCAATCGTTATTTGCCCACCGTCTTTCAAAGCAAAATGCGTTGAGCGAATACAGCACATTGGAAGGAAACTCGTTGGATTTCACTATGAAGAAATCACTAAATAAAATCTCTTGGTTTGCCAAATATCCACTTTAAGCATTCAAGTCCGGTGAAGCGGAAGTTGAAACGAGAAAAGCAAGCGTAAGTTGGAACATTAGGTAGAAAACTGTCATTTGATCGCTCGGAGACGACATTCAGATAATAACTTCCTTTTAATTCTTCCATTTCGTAATCACTTCACGTTTTGGTGAGCTGTTGCTAGGGAGCACCTAACTGTCGTCCTTATACTTGCAGAGTCTCATTGCGGATGAAAAACTTTATTTCTCACCCAGTTTTTATCGCAGCAACTGCCACCGCTCATTCATGCTGGCATGGATAGGGAGATAGTCTGGAAAGTTAGGCAAACATGCAATTGGAGGGAAATCTACTTTTCAAAATTTCACCTCAATTTAATCGTCCCTTACGTAAGCTTCCTCCGTATAATTACTCCAGATGCGGAACATGTTTCAAGTGCTGAGCAAACAATGTTATCCCAACTTGTTTTCAAACTCGGTCGGCTCCATGTTCAACTGCGACAGAGAACCTAGTCCTTGTTTGCGACGGAACAACTTGAGTGACAAGGATCTAACTCAAGTGATCTTTGTACCTTCATCACATTTGTTTCCTCGAGGACGAGGCTTAAGTGAGCGCTGTAAAAGCTGGTGAAAGTTAACTTCTTGCCGGGGTGTGACAGCCCGAGCTGCGGGATATATAGGGAGCAATTGTCATTCATCCCGACCTCATTCTCAACAGGGAATAGTGGCACAAATTCCGGATCCCCTGTGCTTTTTTCAATACCTAGTAATCTCAAGCTTCAAACGACTATGCTAATAGTTTCTGGTGAATTCTGAACTGCTGAATACTTGCGCTTTTGCTTTTGTGGTTGACCCTCACGATTCAGGGATATTGGCATTGGAAAATGAAAGGGAATTAAGAGCAAGTTTCATCAAGTTTCATTCCGCCGACACTTTGGTGTGCCAGACTAGAATGAGACTTAACCCTGACGTACGGTAAGTGGAGAGACGTAGCTGTAATTCGAAACAGAAATCCTTTGATTCATATTTTGTAACCTGACGCAATTGAGAACCAGATTGAAAATCAGGTCTACAGAAGTTACCCCGACAATGATGAAAGGATTAGTTTTAAAGCTCAAAACGTACAAAGGCGAAGAAAATACAAAAACGAGTGAGGAGCACTAAGAAGGCAAAAATGGCCATTTCTTTAAGACAAGGAGGAAGCGTTATGGCAGAACATGGACCAGCACAAATCTTCAGAATGCACATGTAGCTACGAAAAATCTTCGTGGTAGATATGCAACGGAGCTACGTGTCCCACTTCTGCTAGTCCCCCCAGAGTAACAGCTCCATTACACCAAAATGTAAGATGGCCATTAAGGATTCTCAGAAACCGATTTATTACATGGAAAACATGTAATAGCAGACTCAGTTGCAACCCTTAATGCTCAGCATTATCATAGGAAGACAAAACCATTATGGAAATTCTCCTCCTCAAAACGCCATTCACAACTCAGAGGACCCTCTTGTAGGAACCTGTCCAGCTCCCTCTTATCCCCTTCAACAGATCATCTCATAATGGCAGAGAAACTATGAAAATTAGGTGATGGTTTTCAACAGTAAACACTGGACCACCTCCTGATTTACATTATGAAGCATAAAATTTGTCTTTGATCATCGTAACGGTAATTCCGCCACGACTTTCATTCTCCTGAAGTTAGAAGGAATCGTGGCTAGTATTTTACCATTCCACCAAGGCTTTCAACTCCTGCAGTTTAAAGGAACCGTGGTTACTGTTTTACCGGGTAGGGTACCAAGGGTTTGAAGATGCTCAAAACTGGCTGAGGGCTGAGCAATTTCTCATATTTTAGCCTGGTTAAAGTATTTGAACAGCAGTTGAAGCTTTTTTGCTCTATTTCAGTAAAAGCGCCCAAAGTCGACGAGGCTTGCGCCAATAGGAGCTAAGAACCTTGAGAAAGGATTGTGGGAATGAGTTACGTTCAAGCTTATTGCCGTCTGCCTCGTTCCACACACGTGGTGTGAACGAATCTGAATTAGCGGTAAGCTGATAGCTCGCAGAATTGTGATGACCATCACACGTTATTCCCCGCATTCATAAAACGGACTTAGAGCGATCCGAATGAAGCTGAGAGATTTGGGCTAGGCCGACTGCTTTCATCATCAGTTGAAGCGGTGATTTCATTCACATTGCAAGGGTAAGTCCTCTTTTCGACGAATTTCAAGACCCTTGTTCAAATTTTTGCATTGTGGAGAGGCCTCGGCACGCAATCAAGTAAGCTATGTTATTGATAACAGAGTTGCGAGCACAGTATGCATTCATCCTCAACGCTTTTATTGCAGTTACCCAACCGGAAGAAAGAAGACACTGTCACAAAGGGATTACTCAGGGAAATGAATTTGCAGAAATTTGCTTGGTAGTAGAAAAATGAGGAAACTTTCATTTCCTCAGTCTATGCAATCTCCTCTCCTAACTATATTTCTTTTGCCACGCACATGTATTGAGAGGGTTCCTTTCTCTTCTTTCTTTTTAGATCCACTATCATACGGGTTCGTGTCCAAGCTTATGTGTGAATGACGCCGACACTATTCAAACTCTATAGACTCAACTCTTTTCCTTGGCATTCTTAATAATGCGGTCGCCAAGCTTTCTTTCCCAGTGGTAATTCTTCCATCAAAGAAACGGGATTCACCGTATAGATATGCATTCCTTTTTATCTTCAAACCCTTTCCTTGTAAGTAAAACGATTGTTTCAAAATTGCTTGCCGCAATTACGACGGTGGAATTAATTTTCAACGCGTCCAGTAACCGTAAAACTTGGAACCGCAGTGACGGCGAGGTACATGCACAAACTATGGATTGGAATAGTCCACCCATTTTCATGCTTCTGCAATCTTTCCAACAGTTGACAAAGCACCGATTTAAAGGAACGCAACGTTTTTTGTGAACGCATGCAAACATGTGGTTAGCCGGCGTTTTAAGCTCCCTTTTGTTCAGATGGCGAAACAAACTAACAATAGCACACGATGGTAAACTCATTTTACTCAATGCTGGGGTATCTGTAATTACTGTGTTGCACAAGCGTCACAATTTATTCCGTTACATACACCTACGCATGTTCCCCTATCTCATACGCTTAGAATTGAATGAACTGAGACAGCATGTCGTGTTGACACACCGCTAGCGTTATGGTTTCATTCTAGTCAACTAAATTCATAACGCACGGCCATGATGAAAGAGCTTCAACCTTCAAATAGTGGAACTCCTGAACCACATAAGTTCAAATAAAATACTCTTTCCAAGAACTCGGTCCTTGCTCAAGGAGTAGAATGAACATAGCGGCAACCCGTGTAAGATCGTCTTCGGATCAAAATTGAACAGTATTCTCTCCGAAATCCTAAGTGATCGACTCCAAACCGACAGAGCGGACACAGTTTGTCAATGGAACGTATATCCGGTTCCAGAACCCCCAGCCCCCGGTAGCATCACTGACTCCAGCACTTTTTTCAGCACAACTAACACCAGGTTCAAGCAACTGGAGCGTTGAAAATCTACGGTATTTTGCTATCAAGTGACTGGAAAGTGCTTGGTACGCCTGCATAGCCTCCCATTCTCGGCGAAAGTTGGACAGAATCTTAAGCGGAAGACAGGGCAGGAGGCAGGATGAGAAGAAAATGGATGCGTTAAATTTCCTAAAACGCACCCTGGCAGAAACCAAAGAGCGCATCCCGGCCAACTCAACTCTCCTGAACCTGAAGGAAAGGTCGACTAAACGGCGGGTAGCAGAGTGTTCGGCCGTAGAGCACATCCAAGCCGACCATCCAACCAAACAAGCACTCAGAGCAGGGGATCATCATGATTCTATTTCGCAACATGTTTTGCCAGCCGAATGAATAATGGTTCTGACATGATAGGGACACGAGACGAATATCCCACCCCAGCCTTCTTGCCTTGCCTCCACTCTTTCTCCGTCACTCGCAACCCGCCTTGAGAACATAGCCACCACATGCACCTACGTCACATGTAAGCAAGAGCCGCAGAAGATTCCTTGACGCTCTGCAACAAATACCAGATCACGGGGGCAAACCTGACTTTTCTTTGCCAGGGAGCGACTCGTGTGAGAGAAAGCGTTCAGCTTTCTCACACTTCCCAGTACAACTTTCCTCAATGCTTCTGGCAGTTTTACCGCTTTCCTGATTTCGATATTATGGTTTCATTTCTTCCACCAGACTTGAAACAGCCCTGGAGCAAGTTCCAAGAAAAGGGGTAATTACCACAAGCAGTCACGATTCCCATCCACGTCCGCCAAACAACGTCATAAACATCGTCGACTCTGCTCACGCCGCACTTGAATGAGCCAACCTATTCTTTTTATAGATCAGGCTGTGTAACTGGATTAACTTGGCTTTTTATATTTATATCCTCCTTCCGGCTTCTCCTACATGTGCGATCAAGGTCCGCCTTGTGACACTTTCCTTTTGATTCCAATTAATTGAATCCGCCGAGCATAAAAGCACAACTTTGGACCAAACATTCCATCCCGTCTGACAATCTAGCCTTTTCGATGTTGATAAGCCAGTAACTTTCCAGCCCTTCGTAAACAAAATCATGTGACCAGCCTTAAACTGCGTATTCCTGTGGCAGTAGCTCAGTACTCAGTGGATTCCTCCAAACAAAAACATTTCAAGTCATAACTTTAAAGTGCCAGTCAAGTGTTACTTATAAGCGGGAAATTTCGTTGCTCTCTCCGTACATGTGCGTGCTATAGTAGCTCTTAATTGCCCTTTGCCTCTTGATTTACCATTTAGCCGTCACGTACGAATTCATGCGTATGTGTACATGTTGGTTCGTACGCTTCAAAGAGGACTACTGTCAAATTAAACCGTGTGCCCTTACGCCATTAGTTATCACGTCGTGTGAAACCTGACCTGACAGCCTTAATTATTGACATGCTGCATTCGCACTCAGTGGGCTCACGTGTGAGCGACAGGATTTGCTCGCGAAGGGAAACAGATGATTAGTGTTTGTGCTTAACTCTGGTAATTAATATTCAGGAAAGGATCATGATTCATTACCTCCCGCCCAATCTTCCCCATTGAATAGCTCAAGCACGACTTATACACTCTATCTTCAACACGCTGCAAGAGGATTAGCCTTAAGATGCTACTCTAGACTATGAAACCCACCATGGGCTTTGTACAAACCAGCCCTGGGGCCATTTAAAGAATTTCGGTAGTAAACATTGGAATTTGCAGAGCTACAAAACCGCTAGCTCCACATAAATTGAGCCAGTACCTTCCACCCGCTGCTTTTCAGTTCTTTCTCTTTGTTTTTTGGTCTCATGTAACACGGATTGAGTGGTAAATTAACGTTTTCTGCCGCTGACACTATTCACACAGCTGGCACACGTTAACATTTAAGCTTCTTGATGTGCACGGATTAAAGAAGAACTACAAACACAGATTCGAGGGATGAGGGATTTGTGGAGGCGTAGCCATGATGTAGATCAATAATGGCCTCCTGCATAATTTTACCGAGATGGATAGGAAGCTTAACTTATTTAATTGGTTAAACAGGTGGAAAAAAGGCACTCGGTGGTTAATCAAACTTCATTACCTGAAATCCAGCTCTGTGGGCACAGCTATCAGCAGGCTCATGGACCAAATAGTTACGATCGCCCATACGGCTTTACGCTTCGATGGCCTTTGCCGAAGCGGATGCAGGACTGAAAGGAAATGTATCAAATCAATATAACGGAGGAGACAAATTAAGCCAAATTACTATGCGTACCTTCCTATCATCATCTGGTTAAAGATGCGAGCGGTGAAAAAGCTTTTGTTCTAAATAGTGGACTAGAGGAAGGAATCCATAAAATTACCATATCCAGCCCGTAATTGTCTACCTAGTTTGGCTTTTCCCTTCTAGGTTAAACTTTCCCCAATTACTTTGAGTCCTGACCTCGTGCCTCATTCATACTAACTTTCACTGAGCGATTTTTTCCTCTGTTCAGCACTCAAGTCACATTTGTTACGCTCCATAGCCAGCAAGTCAAGCGAGACTTGTTTGCGGTCACGTTTCAATCACGATGTAACACAAGTCGTGTTTTGACTTTGTCATTGTTATCTATGTACCTATGATTTAGAGACACGAGGCTTTTTCTACCATGAGGACCACCAACCCAATTGAACTTCTTAACATTTTTTCTTTTAGCTTTCAACTTAGCTTTTCTGTCCACCAAATGAATCACTAATAAGAGGCGAATACAAAAAGGGACTTACCCGCTCGGTACCTATCGAGGGCGATTGTAGCAAGAGTGAAGACACTGACATTAACGCTTAGTACCTGGAATAAAATCAATTTCACATCTTAAATGTCAACTGCCTCCCGACCCCTTCTCGACCTTCACCCCTGCCCTTGACACCCCAAGCCAAGTGAGGAACCAAGGTATTTGCTAAAATACATGCGGGCAGTTAAGTCTCATGCACCCCTAGAGCTTTTAAATAAATGACTTGTGGCATGCACTAAACCCGAGGCCGTAGCGGGGTTGTTAGCTTGACTACTGCTTCCGGACGGAAATGAGCTCGGTTACAGTGAGTTGTGTCAACTTGAAATGGAATGCCACCAACTGGTTCAGTGCGCAAAAAGTTCGTGGCTGTGAGAGTAACGTTTTAAATTTGGAATGCGTAGTTTTCTAAAACTTTTGTGCCGCAAAAGTGCTAGGAGAAAATCCTTTTACTCCCATCTTTTCCCTCCTGTCTACCACACATGAGTTTGAAACTATTCACGAACGGTAAGTTTGCATACGGATGACAGAAAAGTAGGAGGATAAGCTCAACCTTTGGTGCAGCCGGCAATAAAACTAAATGTTTCCGCTGTCACCGGCATTTCATGCGGTTCGACTTTCACCCACTTTCACCATCAGAGTTGAACCGGGGTACCAATTCCTGCAAATGTTCTAGCGTCCACTCGAAAGGAATGCCCTCGAGTACGTCGTAATCCTACTCAGTCCGATATAAGCTGATTTCAGCCTACTGAAAAAAGACCAAGAGTTGCCGATTCCACACCTCCAATCATTTCCTTTCACAAGTGTTTGTTTAACGGCTGTGAAAATACAGAAACAAAGATACACACGGATCTGCAGGAACAAAAACGACTCAAACCAGGTTTACTTTCTGTGTATATTCGTCAGTAAAGAATTTACCGCTTTATAAAATGAATTTACCGCCACTCATACCTCTATTCCTGAGTCTAGCCTACCTAAAAAGGATTTAACACTGCACTTAAACATAAGCTGAACTTAAATCCACGTGTTGCTATGTTCTCTTATTCTTCCAGAAGCTGAAGTTAAAAGCATTTTTCTTCCCAGCTTTAGTTTTTTCTTCCTTCCACTTATTCCCGAGCTTGACAAGTTTTCCTTTTACTGTACCATTCCAGGGATCGATTCCAGCCTGCCTTTACAGCTAAGCAAAAATATTTTAAGGCACAGAAAATATTTTTTTAATTAAATTCTCATCCTTTATCGGGTTGCCACGAGTTTGCTAGAGTAGGTTTTCTTTGTTCCGTTTATTTCCCACTTTGATCATGTTTCAAATTCATGCGCTAATATAATCAGTCTCTGTTTGCAGGAACATCAGCCTCTTTTGCCACAACTCTAATCATGCATCGACTCGAAGAAATGACTTTTGATCACAATCTATATGCTCGTCTTCACATCGCCCTATTACGCAGGACTTGTTGCCTTAGCGAAAAAGGAATCAGTTTCTACCCCCTCATCTTGTGATGTGACAGCTTAAATTGAAACATAAAAGGATGAAAGCTCCGACGTTTTGCTCAAGCTCATTCATTTGTTACTAACGGAGATACTGTTTCATAAGAACCGATAATCATTAGTCACTACCAGGGTCGTCATCTGCACAAATCCCGTATTCAACACCTTTCATGCAATTCATGTGCTTTTAAATCCCTTAATTTGAAATTCGGAAAGATCACTCTCATAACTTGTTATAAAGTGGAAGACTTTAAGTCTGACTGAAAACATTTTATTCCTTCTAACTTCCCATACCTACATAAACCGGACTGAGCATGACTAATCGGCGGAATCAAAGCTCCAAATATTGGCTTGTACACCACCTGTTATCACATTTCCTCCCATACAACATTCCCTAGTTATGAGTATAAAGGGACTGAATCGGAAATGTAGTATACTAATTTGTTTACATCAAGTCCTTGACATACTTTTGAAGCTATCGAAACGCAGTGGTTGTGCAGATAAGTGCTTGACGAAATTGAAGAATTTCAATTACTAAAGGAGGGAAAATGCTAAGACGGAGAGTCCTATCTCCATTTATTTCGCTTGCAAAACGGATGAATGAGGCTTGATATTACGTACACCACCATTGGGAGTAGTACATTTACAAATTATTACGATCTACCGTTCTGGGGTATTCAAATAGTACAGGATCCGTTGAGGGAAATAAATAATGAGGTTCTTAGGAAAATTGATGGCAAAAGAGGCTAAAGATAGGAGCAGCATCTTAAGAAACTCAATTCACACCATCTCCAGGTTTCAAGTTACCATTGAAATACTGCTTCCAATCTCTCTTTCAGCCGACAACTTTTCTGCATTCCTAAACGTTTTACTTCTCTCCGGCTAGTCTTCCAGCTTTTTCATTTAATCATGGCCAGGGCTAACAATTTTTATCGCATGAGAGCCGCTCTGACACTCACTCACATATTGGATCCCACCCAAGTGTGTGTAATATGTTCTCTGGAGAAATTCTTGCCTAAATCACTACTGCTTTACCGACTCCTAGCCCATGTCACCGCAAGAGTTGAACACTTTTTACGTTATGGAAAAGTTCTAGAATATTTGCGAATGAATCCAACTCATTTACCGATAGCTCTGATGCAAAACCTGCGTGGGTTACGTACAGCCACAAGCCATATGACGTGGGGTAGCGGGAAAAAACGTATTGCTATTGATAGTCATGTCAATAGTCCTCATGCCACTCACCTGTACAAATGGACAGAATGCGCACATGAACGCTGGCAAATTCCACTTCTGCAGTAGAGCTGCTTGAAACTGGAACGGTATTGCAAATAACCCTGGA
>VRMD01000333.1:0-29206 GCA_009872375.1 Sminthurides bifidus
TGCCACCGAACGACCGAGACAAGGGTCTCACACTGACTCTTCTCCCATGTTCGAGACGGACGAGGAAAAGTTAAATGAGAGAGTGAAATTAAGGTTAAGGTTTTCAAGTTCAATGCGTTAACAAAATCCTTATTCAAATGTCAATTAGCTTTATGATTGTCTGTAGAACTTTTAGTCCTCCACAACAACAACAACATCACGAACCAACAACCTTACGGAAGAAACCAAGACACATATGCAATGAATATGCATGCAATTCTCCAAACACCCAACAACCGTCTTGGAACAGAAGAGTCTTGAAAGCAATGAGGAATTTTATTCTTCTGCACTTCTCTTTAACTCCGATTCTTTCATCTGCTTTCCCCACTCTCTCAAGCCAGTGTTTAAGCAAGCAGGTATCGCACGGAAGAATACCTACGCGTACAGGTGTTTGCCATTTCATTTCCAACTGGCTTTTGTAGGCCGCCGCAGCGAGAAAATCACAAATAATTATCGCTTCATCATTATACAAATCACAATTGCGTGATTCTTCCACACATGCTCCGAATACTCGATGTTTTTCGCACTGCCTGCTTCAGTATGCACCCAGCCATAGCTCTGTTTTACAAGTTCTGTGATAGCATCTAATAAGTCTAGTACAGGAGTCCCGCATGAAAACGAGGATTTGCTCTTCGTTACTGTGGATTTATCTACGTTTCTTTCCCCTCAAGAGCTTCAGTTTGACCGATGACGTCTACATAAGATAGGTGTTCAGCAAAGCTTGCCACGAAAAGCCAGCCATCAAAAACAGAAACGGAACGTTAACGCCATCAGCATGCATTACAAAGTCATGAAGTGATACCATTCCACCGTGCTACTCATTCACATGCACTGCGAATTTGCACATCTACTTTTCAACAAGTATTCTTTTTTTCCTCGTCAGCAACTTTGTTTAGAAACAGCACATGAGCATTAATTCCTTCTCCTCTGTTTTCACTTATGTACAATTTTTCCCTGTCGTTAAAATACTAATCCATGACAAAGGAGTAGTCCGTCTATATTCCTTTTGTCGCGAACGTGTCTAGAAGACTTGTAGCTTTTTAGTCGAACGGGTTCCGGATGTTTTTTTTACCTGCAAGGACTACTAATTGCATCTGACAAGACAGCGCGCCACCTGCCGTCTACTTTTCAAACGACTATTTCCTTCCAAGGGATTTTTCCCCTTGAGTCATCAACCACAGATTCTTTGTGCAGTCTGCTCAAGCTCCAGCTAATCAACGTTGCTCATGCGGAAATGTGGCAATGCAGCTAACATGCACACGGCTTCATTCACATTGGACCTTGCACACAATTTCCAACTCTGCTTTCAGCCACGGCTAATTATATCCAGCCTACGACATCCATCCGTGTCTCGTGTATTGTGTACGGCGCAATACAGAGTAAATAATTACAAACAAGTTGCGCAAGAACTTGGAGTCCTTGCTTCTGTGAGCTCGTTTTCTACCACTTTCATACTAATTAAAGAAAGAAATACTATGATTTTCATCCAAAGGAATAAAAGCACCAATCAAATTCCATGTCTAAAGGTGAACACAAAAGGCGAAAATTTGAACCGACAAAATACGCTAAAAAACTTCTATTTACGCCAGACCGCTGTAATCAAGTGCTATGTTTCAATCCTAAAAATAATGCATGTGAACAAAGCGACGTGATGACCACCTCTGCCCATCAGGACAGGGGGTCTGATTTAGGCTCAAGCTAAACCGCACTGCCTAGTTTTGACTGAAATAATAGCTTTGACTTCTGGTTGTAGTCAGGTATCACCCTGGACTTGAATCTCAAGATTTCATACTGATCTAAGTGGTTGGCGACATTATTTCCGGCATGAATACCATTTGATTGATTCATGTTTCAATCTGACTCATCAGAAAGTTAAAGCCTGACGCTCTCGTTGTAAGCGATTTGCCACAACAAGGGTGGCTCATGTAATGCGCCGACCAAGGCAAACGAAAGTATGATCAGATACTGTTTTCCAGACCTAATATATAAAAAATGATTCTCATGGTTTTGCAAACATTCAAATTCGCAACTTTTTAGCTCCGATTGTATTTGCAGTTCATCGGCAATGAACATCAAGTTCATTCACCGACGAATTTGTGGTAGCCGGCCAATTTATACCTAATGAAGCATCGTCGGTCACTTCTTTATTCCGACTAGTGCACAGGCTAGACCACACAAGAGATAGGCTCAGACTACTATGCATAATGTAGGCGGGTTCAAGTTAGCGCGTATGTGCACCATGGAAAAATCCGAGAGTCTCGCATATAATGCATAATTTCAGCCTTGTTTTAGCGCTTCACTCCCACATCTTTAGTGCATAGAACATTCAGTTAGAATCCGTCATTTAACACAATTCAAATTCTCAAGTTCAATGGTAGCACGTTCGGAAGCTGCCATGAGGGAAAAAATGATATCTAATTAAAATTGTTGTAAAGATTTCTTTCATTTAAAACAACGCACGAGGGGACTTAAAACAAATTGCATAGTCTTCCCATAATTAAGAGCAAGCATTTGATCGGTGCAAGGTGTGGCGACCCGAAAGTGCAGTGCGGTGAGGACTTCCAGCTGATCAATTGAAAAAGCTACAGTGATTAAAAATAAATTGCAGTATTATTAATTAGTGACATGATACGTTACACGGTGGATTGAAGTGGGATGAGGGCAAGGAGTTGCAGCAGTGGCCGTGGTTCCCAGCTGGCGTCCAATAATATAACATACGCAAGCAAGGGAGTTAGGCGAGGAGTAATGGTAGTTCTCTAGCTCACTCGTTCTCACACTCCGTTCGCTAATTCATGTCGGGTCTGGACCCTATAGTGTACAGACGAGAGTTGCTCGCCAAAGTAGTCTTCCTCACGGCATTCTCCGTAAAGATTCTCGTTTCAGGTAATTTCAAGTGAATTTTTGTGACAATGACCGGAAGCAGGTCAAGCAATGACCAGCAAAACGAACAGAAAATCGGTGTGAGTGATGATCGTGGTGAAGATTCTGATGACGAAAGTGAGATTGTGGAAGAAAGTCCTTGTGGTCGATGGGCAAAACGACGAGAGGAGGTAATCTGATTGTGATTAAATTCTCAAAAATTTGTTACTCCTGATAGACGTTATGTTGTTGTGTTAGTGAGTATAAGCCGGTGGTGGTGAAATTCATTGCTTTCCCTGGTAATTCCCTGCCTGATGCATCTTCATACTATTTGTAAGCCTTTTCGTTTTTATTACTTGATTTTGAGTCTGAAAAAAGACTGGGAAGGAAAGAGGTGAATGCGGAAGTTTTGTAGTGGTGGTTCCTCTTAAGACAGCACATTTGGAAAGTCATTTCTTTGGAAATATCCTGATAATTAGGAGCCTTGGGTAGCTCAAACAGTGATATCAGAGTCAGATACCAATAACAAAGTTGCCACACATTGATTGTTTGGAATGTGATAGCTGTTATTTGCATAAAGTGTGACTAAGTTCATTTGCGGATGCGTCAGTGGCAAAAAATGTCACAACTTGCTTCTCCTGTTCGAGTTCTTGTGACCTTTTGTGGATAGAACTTGTCCGAGCAAGTTGACAACTTGTGTGAATATGCTAGTTTCTCAGCAAGTTTGTCTTAATGGTGTTTTAATTTCACTCGGTCGACTAACATGATAATCATGAATAGTTAGAATTTATGTCTAGGCTCCTTGTACTCTTCTACTTTCTGGTAGGAACGGCATCAACAGCTAAAATGCTGCGTGTAAGGGTATAAGCTGTCATTTTGGCTTAGAGTGGGAGCAACTAACACGCGATGTGAGGCAATTCTTACAAGTTCTGGAACAGGAGTTGCAATCATGACAGGTCAAGGTATTTTGAAAATGGCTGCAATATTTTTGTACATTAGGTTTCCTGTTGGAACTCAATGCAGTTGAATTCCACTAGTACGGCCAGTGCTTGTTTTACTGCAGCTTTGTAGTTTTTCAGCTCAAACTGTGCTCTAGAACGCCTAATGTAAAGGTTGTGTTGCCATTATTCAGCGCTTAGTATAACGTTGTTATGATGCAGGAGGAACTGGAAGAAGCTAACGTTAAGGCATTTAATTGATGTTCATGACCATTCACGAAGCTGGATGGCTATGTTCATGGAAACAATAATCTAGGCGTCGAATTTAGTTGGAAGAACCTATGAGCATCTGAATATTCTTTTAGTTCCGGTGCGGGACTAGTAAGAACTGTAAACGGTGAATGTATGAATGAGCCGAGATTAAGGTGCAAGTTAAAACTCAATGCACAGGTTGTTTGCATAAATGGACATTGAAGGACTAATTGTCTGTGTTTTGCGTAGAATTTATTCAGGATGAGCGCAAATCCCTGCCAAGATTTTGACTAGAACGCAACCTTAGGAAGGCCACGGAGTGGAGTATGCATGAAAGAGTCATGCTGTTCTATCAAGCCGAGGTGCACACACCGTTTATAAATGCTATGTTTAGGGCACAAGAAAAGCTATTCGTGAATTGCTGCTCACTTTTAGCATGGGTTTCTGTGCAGTCCTCCGGAGTTCATATGATAGCAGAGAAATGACGCAAAGGAAAAATCGATGTGAGCATAACAACACTCATCCTTGTTCTCAGGCTTCTCTCTGCAAAGTATGTAATTTCAGATTATCAAAAATTGTTCCAGTGGGCTACTCAGCCTTTTGACCGAAAAGCATTAATTGTCTGAATGCAGTTACGCGCTGCATAACCAGGCTACGTCGTTGGACTCTGCAAATTTCCTGTTCTGAGTTAGGAAAAGCACGAACTTTTACAACTGCAAGGATCGTGGATAATGAACTGTTGGGAAATCGTTACTTTGACTTCAGGGTCACCAAAAGCTGATACTCGAGTATTATGATTTCTGAATCAGCGTTCCGTGTACCTCAGCGCAAGGCCATGAGGGAACTTAGATGCAGATCATACTCATGGATAAGTCTTGGTATACGTTGCTACGAAGAATGCAATTGCATTTGATATGCAATGTTAGCAGTACATGGTGTGGTACGGAATCGGAGAGTTTTAATCTCCTCTTCCACG
Organism: Sminthurides bifidus; assembly: GCA_009872375.1. Classification (NCBI taxonomy): domain Eukaryota; kingdom Metazoa; phylum Arthropoda; class Collembola; order Symphypleona; family Sminthurididae; genus Sminthurides; species Sminthurides bifidus. Next base: position 5,065 of record VRMD01000333.1, read on the forward strand.
TGACTTGCGGTATCTGAATCTGGTTTCATGTCGTGCGGCCTGTAGCGAATCGATTTTAGCATCTGGCTTGCGTTTCGGACGATCTATATGACAGCGCGTTAAATTTAAATATAGATGAAGATAGCCCGTGATGGCGGTCCATCCAAAGCTAGTAACTGCTATGCTTTAAGTCAGTGTTGAATGACTTTCCGCATTTTTCGTTTGTTGGCATGTTGTCCAAGTCCAGTCGGGGAATTTTACCTTGACAAAGGCAGCAAATGTAACAAAAGATTGTCAATCGGATTTTTAGGTTTTGCGGATATATAGTAGACGTAGAAGACGTACAGTCTTTGGTACTTCGCAAGTTATAAAACTGTAATGATATTCAGTTTGTAATCTTGAGATTGTATGAGATTATACGAGAACGTAAGGCAAGACATAATTGCATGCTCTAAGCACCGTTGCGGGACACAAGCCTCATAGATTCCGTTAATGTTGCCAAGCTCCGTGAAAGACTTCTCTTTGCAAGACCTTGGAACTGTCTTGGATTCACACCAAAACGTGAGTTAGACAGAAGGTTAAAGTTAAGGTGGTCATAATGTTCATCACTTCTGTAATGCATTGAAGGATAAGGATGTGATGCCGTTTGTAACGTTTTTCACCATGAGTGACGTACAGTTTTTCCTTGTCGCCTGTCGCGTTTCATTTATGGATTCAAATTGAAGCCGGGCCAGTTGTCGAGTGTATGTACGTGTGTTTTCATGAAGTCCTTGCACAGACGAGTTAATTTATCCTTAAACTTACCGTGCGTACAGTGGCCATGATTTAGAAACAAGGTCACAATTTTTCGTTGAATCTGATTAGTTGGCCTGTATCTACATACTTCTTACGACACTATAGCCAACATATATTTTTAGACGCAATTAACTTTCAACGCGACATTCATAATTTCAGTGTTTTCCGAGTCAGGATTCTCCACAATTTTAAAAGGTCTAGGTTAGCCAGCTTTTGCTAGTTAGTACTTGAGAACTCAGCCAACTCTTGGCATCAATCAAGTTTTTCTTGGGTTTTTAGGCGCCACACATTTGTTCAACATCATTTTGCTCCCTAAAAAAGAGACTGTAGAGATCACGACAGTGTGGGTCTATTTCTCACATGATATTTATGTACTTTTTAACCAAGTATGAGGAAATGTAACATGTGTGATCGATCTCGCCGTGCTTCCAAAATGAGCAGATCTCAACTATTTCGGTGATGTTTGTTACATTTTGACATAAAGTCTTAAATTTTGATTGATCATGATATGACGGAGACGGATTAATCAGGTAATTGATTGAATTTACTGCATTCGATCGGAATTTAATTATTTGGTCCGGTTGAAACTGGAGCCTTCATGAATTCCTAGCGCACTTAAGTAAGGAGATACGAAGTTGAATCTAGGCGCATCCGTATAAACAATTTAGTTTGCAATTAATCCGCATAGCTTTATTTGATTGGGTACAGTTTACGGTAGGAAAGAAGGAGGTAACAACTTATAAACTATGCCTGCTCAGCTGTCAGTTACGTGACTGAAAACACTGTATTGAGTGAGGATTATAGTCCTGTCGGGTTTAATATGGTATTAATTAGTTTATTAGAAAAGCACATACAACATGAAAACAAAAATTGGGGGGATCGACATAATGGCCAGTAAAAGACGTGGCGTAACGTAACTATTGCCAGATGGGTTTGCTTCGGGTTTTGTTCATACACTCTAAAGTGAAGTTATGCTTTGCATCAGTAATTTCGTTTTGATGAATCGACTCTTTTAATGTAATTCAAGGTGGATCAGCGAGATGTCCCTGGCATCGACTGCGCCTATTTGGCTATGGATATAGAAGAAGGAGTAGAAGTAGTCTGGAACGAGGTACGTTTCTCAGAACGAAAAAACCTGAAAGCACAAGAAGAGAAGATTAGCCAAGTTTTTGATAATCTAACGAGATTGGAGCATCCCAATATAGTCAAGTTTCATAAATACTGGATGGAAACCCAGTCAGATAAACCAAGGGTAAAGTTCTGCTTCCATTCCAATTGTCTCTATTATGTAGTCGCGTAGAAACTTACAAGATTGAAACGACATCCCCGGTTTTTTAAAACGCTTGGAACTGGCTTATAATTGGTGCATATGACTTTTTCAGGTTGTGTTCATAACAGAATACATGTCTTCGGGTTCTTTAAAGCAATTTTTAAAGAAAACTCGAAAGAATGCGAAAAAACTACCTTTGCAAGCATGGAAACGATGGTGCACTCAAATTCTGTCAGCATTAAGGTATTTTTCACAACCCTTCTGAAAGTAACAACTAAGTATGATGATGAGACAATGCTATAACTTTGGTTGTCCTACTTTCGTTAACTGTTTAGCTACTTGCATTCCTGTTCGCCTTCAATAATTCATGGGAATTTGACCTGTGATACAATTTTCATCCAGCACAATGGTCTCGTCAAAATTGGTTCAGGTAAGACCGCCTTAGTATAAGCTCTTACTTTAATGACCGACAAGTTTCTCAAAGGTGAGCTAAAACCGTTCCACGAGAAACATTGTCGCCTACTACTCGTGTAGAAGCTCCGAGCTCGCACTAGGGTATTTGATGAAGTTTAATATTATCGATATTTTCTTTAACCTATAGAACTTTATTAATCAGGAAAGCTTTTAATTAAGATGAAATTACATTTCTAAATTGAATTCTAGTTGCCCCCGATGCCATTCATCACCACGTGAAGTCTTGCCGCGACAACATCAAAAATCTACACTTCGTAGCTCCGGAATACGGCAGTAAGCTATCATTCTTTTTATAAGGTTTGATTGTCTCTTTGAAACAACCAGCACGTGTAATATACCCAGTACTATGTTTCTACTCAAGGAATGCTTTCGCATGTTTTGTTTCTATCCTGTCTTATTCACACCGGCTACTAATTTTACGTAATGATCCTATAAATAAGATATCTCCAACCGAGGCACTGTAAGAAGTAGCTTTCAGCTTACCGTATTTTTCAGTTTAAAAACTTGACGCATTTTACTTCATCGTATTATTTGATAGAACAAGGCTTTTCTTGTTCACGCTTTTGAGCATATTTGTGTACACGCAATGTATTCTTAGTTTCTTCCGTCAGCAACTTTCTAAGTACAGGCTTGCATAACTTTTGTTGGTTGTTGACCTCACCTTACTCGTATGATATTGTGGCATTCCGACCCGACGACAAACCGTCTGGGACATCGCCCAACTCAGGATCATTACAACTACCAGAGATACAATGACTTCAGATGCTGTTTTTTCAATTTCTTGCTACCATTCCTGATTGAGACATGGTCTTTTCTCTTTCTTAGCTGTTTTGGTATTCTAAATAGTTACATTATTATTTGCGAGGGTCATTCTTCTGAAAATCCTTTCTCTTTTAGCACACGTTTTATTTAAATACATGTAGCGGTTGTGATCAAATTGCTAAACTGACGTATAATAATTTCTGACATTTAAGAAACGTGTTCGTAAGATTTAGTGTTGGTTTGCATTTGTTCTATTGAGGGAAACTAGAACAGGACGACGATAGCATGGTTAACCCAGAATTAGGAGATACCAAGAATACCCTAGTTGCCGACAATGGTAAGTGTAGAAATCTAATATGTACGAAAATGATTAATTAGAGAACCATTAACATACTTTTTCGGAGGTGCCGTGGCCATGAACCAGCTTTTGTATGTTCAGTCCAAATACCGAATGATTGCCATTCTTGAGCTGATTGAATTGAAAATAACTATTTATCTCCTGCTCCATTATGACTTCATTACTGTCAATGCTCCATTTAGAATCGTCTCCAGTTCTTACGCCAGCCGTGGATATATACTCATTCGGTATATGTGCCTTGGAAATGGCTGCTTTGGAGATCCAAGGTAACGGAGATTCTGGGTCAATGGTAACTGAAGACCACATTAATCGAACGATAGAATCTCTTGAAGTTCAAGAAGAGCCGCCGTTAAACGATTTTATCCGTAAGTGTCTACAGCGTGACCCTGAAAAGCGCCCGACCGCTCGGGAACTGCTGTTCCATCCTGTGTTATTCGAAGTGCCGTCGTTAAAGCTGCTTGCTGCGCATGCATTAGTGAAATCTGCAGGTGAGCATACTAATTTGTGGTATTAAATATGTCAGTTTTGTATGCAACAAGAGGTTAAATGAACTAATTTCTGTTTCAGCAAATATATCAGAAACCATTACTGACGAGGTATTACACAGGCATTACGGGCCAGATATTGTTGTAGCAGAAATTCGGCATCCTGAAGTATCTAGTGACGAAAGTAGTGATAAGGCATCATCGGTCATTCAATGGCGAATGTCAGACGTACCTGTGGCTGAGAAGCTAGAAAAGTTTGTTGAGGATGTCAAGTAAGTTTCATAAAAATCCTAAATGTTGATGAACGATACGGGTTTATCTAAGTAACATACTTTTTGTTTTCTAGCTCTGGCATATATCCTTTAACATGTTTTGAGCTTCCTCAACTGCCGGTGCCTCCTCGTCAACAAACATCCACGCCTGAAGTTGTTGATAGTGTAAAATCAGCCAGTCCAGAGCCTTTGGATCTGGAAAACCGGCGTGTTGTCAACATGATGTGCAACGTGAAGGCTGTGGAAGAAGGACCTGGACTGCTTGTACTACGTTATACTTTTTCTATTCTTACTAAATTAATGTTTGACTGTGCCAGCGTACGTTTTTGTAGACTATGTTTGACGAAGCCGAAGATTTTCAGTGAGGATTGTTTGAAAAAATATTCATTTTCAGCAAAAGAAAAATCCGTTATTGATTTCCTGCAGTGTTTCATTATAGCTGTTATTTCAGATGTTAAAATGACAGCTAGTGCTTGCATGTGTCAAATTATTGGTTACCGGCACGTAAGGTAGCGTGTTGCACAAAATTCTGGTGGTTAGTATATTCGCTAAGACTTTTTTTTGTCATTTTTAGATGACAATTCTGGTCAGAATGGACGATAAGATGAACCGTCAATTATCCTGTGTTGTTAGTGAGACTGATACTGCCTTCGAGTTAGCCGCCGAACTAGTTTTCTATGGATTCATTCACGAGGCAATTGAATATAAAATCAATTATTTAATCGATTCACCGAACCTGTTAACTTGGAACCATTTTGCTTTATTTTTTTAAAGAACGCCAATGTTTCTATGAAATTTTAAAAGCGTGTCAAGCTTCTGAACAATCCTTGCAGGAATATATTTTAATTTCCAAGTACCAGATACCAGTTGTCCTTGCAGTCTTAGATGCAATGCTGAGTGTTGCAAGGACTACTGAGCTGTGATTTGTATGAGATTCAAGTCTTTTTTTCAGTTGGTTGTGACACTTCAAAATGAGGTGTTCGTAGTGCCGAATTCAAGAATTCTAATAACCTTAATGCATCTCAGCATAAAGTATTAAATATGCTACCGCAATCTGGATTTTGGTTCCAAGTGGGTTTCCATCAACTGTGCGGAAGCAAGTCATATTTTGAAGAGTTTCCTTTGTTATTATCTTAGGCTGACCGTGATAAATTGGCGAATCTAATAGAAGAATCCCTTCAAAACAGACTGACTGGGGCCCAGAGGTTGCCACCACATAATTTAAATCTTACTTTGCCGGCACCATTACCTTCCTCCGAAGGAACGAACCCATCAGATAATGGAGCCGGTCTGTATCCTGTGACAGTCAGCTCCTCTATACCAATCAATTCATATAGCTAACTACAGATGAGCATGAAGATTTTGTGTAACATGGAGGACTGCTCTGGATCAGCCACCTTAAACGCAAGCGGAATCGAAGGTAAAGAGGAGGTAATTAGCAAGATATTGAATGTTTTGAGCGATTAAAGAAGAAATTATTCCGTTTCATGCACTACCAGGACTTGACGCGGAATTAATTCAAGGAACGACTGAACTGAACTGAAATTAAGTAGCAGATCATATTTAAGAAGATAGAGGTCTGATGCATTGAGCTTCAATGAAGGCGATGGGCACCGGCGGAAATTAAATTAACAAACCTTGAACCGTAAAATTAGATTCTCAGTTAAGTTCATAAAAAGAGCATTACTTTTCTTATTTTATTCACAGCGCTACAACCGTTGTAAATATATCGTAGCTATTTTAACTACCAAAATCCTGACGTTAAGCAGCAGAGTTTCTATGGAAAAAATTCATATTTGCGACCCGTCAATGCATGAGATAAACGAGCTCGTTACAAATGAGTTACTTCCTTATTTATCAAGTGTAGTTGTTTTTATCTGAGCGAAAAATAGGTTCTTTCTCTGCGTACTTACAAGTAAATCGCAACTCTTGTCTGTAATTAATAATATCAGGTCGCAGCCAGATTTCGGAAAATTAAAGCTTAACTGCACGGTTTTAAAAGAAACGCTTTTCTATAACAGTTAACTTAATTCTACTGTACAAATATTTGAAATCTAAACTTCAAGCTTTAAGCTTGAAATCATAATTTTTCGGATGATTTTGTCTTAGCTTGCATCAGTAATTGTATGCTTGATCGTCAATCAGCAGTTTTAAAGCATTAGCGTCAATAACATAGACACCGGAAACAATCTACGAACTAGCAAATAAAAGATCCGTAATGCATTTATTTGGATGACTGAATATTCAACATTAAAACAATATAGTTTCTGGATACATTCATTCATAGCTTATTTTTAAGGCAGTTTACCTTAACAAGCATCACCGATTTACCCGAAAACGCCACACCTTGGGCATGTCAAACTCTGCGACAAAAGTCGCTCAAGCACATAACCGATTGTCCTGTGGTAAAGTTACGTAGTAAGTGTACATTCACTTTCGGAGAAAAAAAGTAAGAGCTGAAGACTTTGTGTCAGTAACGTACGTAATAGTTTAGTGCTTCATATATTCTCAAATCTACTGCGCTTGATAGATTTGCTGAACGGGCCTCCTCTGAACAGGCCTGGGAGCAGCTTGCCTCACTGGTCCTCCGATAATCTCTTCATCTTCTTCTTCCTCAGGTTGTTCCTGATCCTTCTTGTTGGGGTCACAAGGGTTTCCCTGCTGGTATTCGTATTCCCTTTTGTTGCCGTCAGGGTCTACATACCCATACTTACCCCTAACGACGCAGTCTGCACCCAAAGTTTCTTCCTTGAAAGTTCCGTCTTCATTCTCGTAACCCCAAGTAATTGACCCATCTGGGTTATTTCGCATGTACCTATTCAAAGTCTGAACTGGTGGTGGAGTAGATGCTCTGTTTTTAAGTCTAGAGTCCGAGCCTAGTGAGTTCGGTCTGGCTTGTTGTGCAACGGTAGCGATTTGCTGCTGACGGAGAATAGGCTGCGGTGCGGGTGAAGCTGGAGCTTGAGCAATTACACGTTGCTGTTGCACTGGTCTACGGATTTGCTGTGGTGTAGGCTGAAATTGAAGTACAAGTAAAGGTCATTTTAAATGACTGACTCTGCTCTCAGACTTATTCCAAGTTAATTATAAAAATTTAAGCGAACCTGTGGCTGAGGAATTTGTTGTTGTGGAATGACAAATCTTTGTGGCCCTGGGCCAGGTTGTGGAGCTTGCTGGCTGATCAAAACTCTTTGGGGTGGTCCACGGACAGAGGGTGCTGGAGAAGCAGGTCGGATGGTCAACGGGGTGCCGATAATCGGAGGCCGAGGACTTGGTGCAGCGGGGGAAGCGTTCTCTTCCTCGTATTCTTCGTCTTCATACTCATCATCATCTTGGGGCGCAGAAGCTGTTGCGAGAGGAGATCGCAGGTTGACTGGCTGTCTAGAGGGCGTTGCTGACGGTGCAAAGCCTTGGAAAGCGAACGTGGGTCTACCAGCCGGGGAAGCTTGTTGAGGTGATAAAAGAATGGGCTGCAGGCCAGGTTGAGGACTTGTAGGCGCTAATCTGAATCGTCCTTGTTGAGCAGCAGCGGCGGCAGAAAGTGGACCTGGGTTGAACTGCGCAGGCGGTCCTACTTGTGGCCCGAAAGATAACTGCTGTTGATATATGGGTCCGCCACCTAGAGCAACAGGGCGTGGTCCTTCTCCACCCAGCTGAATAGAGCGCTGTGGTTGAGGCAGTCCCTTGGCTATTGTTGCCAACAAAGTGAAAGAGGCGAATATCTGCAAACCCATGAGCGAATTAAATTTTAATTGTTTACCTGTCACATAGATTTGCATTTCAAGTGAGTACAAATTATTGGTATCAGTTCTGCAACCAGAGTTACCGTAATTACCTCCTGGCAAATTGCTCATACGACTACAATGCGATTATGCAACAAAGAACGTTTCCTCCTTTCAAATCAGACAATGAGTTCACTTTGGAAATATTTACCGCAAAAGATGCGGTCCCTTACACCGTTTTACCAAATGGCTCTTCCGCGAATTTTGACGCAATTGTTTAATCACGGGGTGCCGAAAGCATTGTAAGGTAGGTAAAAATTGCAATTTGTGATTAAACACTCATATGTTATTTATAGTCATCGATACTTAAGGCGTATACACGAAATTATCATCATCGATTATAGTAATCACCAGTTGTATGCTGTGGTAGCTGAGGTTTCGTTTCCATATTTAAGTGCTAACTGCTAAAACATCTGGTGAATATCTAAAGATCGTGCCCGTTTGCACGATTTTTCTTTCTTCTACTTTCACAGCGGAACTGCTGCACTGTACTGGCTAGCTCTGAGTAAGGTTATTAGGGTTTTGTGTTGTAACAACACAATGACGCAGTATCGAAAAGTCCGAAGGCAAAATCTGCTGTGCATCTTTGAGAGCGCACCTTCGCTGTCACTTTGCCTTTGGCTCTCTCGCTTGAAATTCGTGCAGGAGCAAGTCATTGTCCAAATGAAAGTGATAACAAAAGCAATAGGCAAAAAACGATGCAATTGGGTCACAAACCGAACAAAATGTGTTTCGCATACTTCAAATAGCACAGCACCTTACATTTGCACTACTGCATGCATCATGCGCAGCAGGAGACTCTTAATTTTTTGTTATACAGTCTAAACGCAAAGCTGACTCGTATAATTTTTTGTAAATTATCCCATTATGAATGAACTTGTTTCTTTCTGAACTCATCCAGGTGAGTTTTCACTTATAGAGCAAGTTTTGAATGCCAAGAGACAGCACCAGAACACTTATCTTTCAACAGCTCGGGCAATTCTTCAATGCATCGAAAAGAAGCTACTTCAATACAAAGCTGTGTGCTATTCTTCAAAGTACCCATCCATGCTCGTGATCGAAGATTCTGTGACCTTTGTGTCACCTCGTTTGTACGGAAATGGAGGAAAACTCCGGAGTTCGTTTTCATGCTCGCTAAAAGCCTAATGCATGATGACAAATCCTTCAAAATGCCAATCTCGAATTTTCTCTTTTGAACTTAAGGTCGACTTTTCTCACGTTGTTTCAATATTCGACCTGACAATATAATGAAAGTTTTACCAATGTCAACATGCAGGGGTCTGCTTCGGAAACATATAAAATGACTTGGAATTAGCAGAAGTCTTCCGCTGCAACATTTGATGCTTTAGCCCATGAATAGCTGGGAACACTACAGCGTCAGCAAAAGAATAAAAGACTCGCCGGGCTGCAACTCTAATGGGCTATTTACAAACGTCCTTGATTGAATCGAGCAAGAGGGGTGAATGGATATTTTGCTTTTAAGGGCAAAAAACCTGAATAGCCGGCAACGTGACGGATTTAAGTACTAAATACCTTTGCAATGATGACTGAAAATGGTGTAAGGGTTACTAATGTCGAATTTAACTCTTTCAAGTGACTCGCTGTATTTCCCCTTTAATCAAGTTTAGGTTTTCAGCGTATTAATTGAATTAGACTTGGAAACGAAGCCACGCTGTTGAGAAAAGATTGCAGTTACCATTGCTCGTAGTCTGATTTCATAAATCATTCAACCACAAACTTACATCACCGCAAGGGACGAAGCTTAACACATGGATAATGAGCCTGGCCCACAGTCGTTTACATTTTTGCGGTTGGAGTGACAGACGACATGACAGGCGGTAGGTTGCGATCTTTTGTACATTCAAATTCTTTTGTTGTTACACAGTCCGCAACACGTGCAACCAGTCAGTGTACGATTTGACATGGCTAATCACTCGAAAAAATGTCTGGCTTCCTCCTCTTGATTGCAACTTGCAATTTTAACCCGATGCACAAGAACATTGTGGTACAAAATCATGTACTTGACAGGGCAAATGTCTTTGCCAGGAATTGGCAAAAGCTGCAGCAAGCGTGGGCAGCTCGATGCGGTTTGGATATGTTTCGCAGACAACAATGATGCAATTGTCCAATTTTACTTCCTACATTCTTGAGTGTGAAAAGTGTTGTAATAATTTTTAATAAATAAACATGTGTCTACACGAGAAACAGTCGTTTGACAGTTCCAATGGAGTCAAGAGAATTACTTTATCACACACATTGATTGCTCTACCTTATCAGACTACTCCGAGGAGTGTGCATTTGGCAGCCCTCAATGATTCTTCCTCTTTGGGATTTCCGCTTCTTTCCTGTCCTAATTAGTTTTAATGGCTGGCAACTATTTTAGATGTAGGTCATTGTACCACGATTGAGGGGATGAATACCGGGTTCCTGGTTCTGGATGGCAGTCGGGCTTGCGTCTTTCACTGCTCTCTTAATGTTTTTCCTACGTGGATTAATAACTGGCTCAAGCAAAAATTTGTATATCTGTATCTCTATTTTTCATGCTGATTTCGTTCTTGTATTCTGCATCGATACATGTTATCTTTAAGGCAACTCTCATGAGAATCAGCTCTTGAGTAAGTGTCTGGTAACTTGTCATCATAATTGAGGTAAAGATCACCGCAGCCTGATAAAATTGAAAAAAATATTGAAAGAAAAAAAAATGTTGACAGTTGCATGCAGTCTGCAAGCAATATACGACTGCGGTTCGATGCAAGAGGCGTGCGGAAGCCGGCTCACTTTCCGAGACTGCAAATACTGCCACGTTGGATCGCAAGATCGCAACTCGATTAGATCCCAAAAGCGAATGTGCACACAGTGCCCCACCTTAAGAAATTCGCACAATGAACTAAATGTAATGTGTCGGTTCTGCTTGTGGGCTTACTGCCACAAATTGTGTAATCTGATCTCGCAGGTGGTAAGATGGTAGTAAGCTATCTTTTTGTCGCTCTCGTACCCTCTTACACATGTGCATCATTGATCTTCCCCAGGTAAAATCTATTCTTGCAGTGTTCGAACTTGCAAAGTGTGGTCACATGTACTTGTTCCGCCTTCCAACTTTTCCGCAGCCGTACCAACTTGACTCAGGTTATGCTATTACGCTAACCTTTTACAATCGAGCAAATAAGATGACGATAGGTGGCAACCGGATTGCATGAACAGAGAATGTGGCGCCCTAAGGTGCTTGCTCCTGTTCCCTTTTCTCTGTTACAGTTTTTCCTCATGGAAGCATAACTTGATTGATTAAGACAAAATTTCATAACAAGCTCGTTCTCATTGTGGCAATAGAGCATTCATTATCACTGCTACCAGCTTTCCAAAAGCCCGGCCTCCTCCTCTGATTGATTTTTTTAACTCTCAATCCCGTCCGTGTGTAAGCCCAGAGAATACTCGCTTCCAATCAAGCATTTGCTTATCCTGATTCAATTTTACGGACGTGGTTTCATCCCATTCAGAATTAAAATTCTGCAATGCAAAATCCTTTCCTTTCGTTTTCATGCATGCTTTAAATTGATATGACTTTCATTTTCGCAGCCACTAATCTAATAATGGCAAATGTTAGGTGAAATCAAAGTTATTGTCATTCATAATTGCTACATTAAGGGGATTTGATTTGGGAAAATTCTCGGTGCAGTGACATTACAATAATTTTGGCTGCATTCGTAACTTTTACCGACTCTCGTCATCCTTCGTGCACCTTATTTTTGTCGCTCTGCATGCTAAATGCAATTCTTACTTTGTACAAGATACTATACTTTAGGGCAGCTACTGACTTGGTTCAACTTCACACATGCACATGAAAGTGCTTTGTACTTGAAAACATTTTCAGGAGACGACAGCGGGAGACCTATGCGAACTAATTCCATTCCATGCTTCACTTTCGATTTCTCGATTAATGACAAATTTCATTTCGCCTGCTACGTTTTCATTAACTTGAATTGAAATGATATTGGCTATTAGAAGTTAAGAATGGGAGAGCATGGGAGATAAGCTGAAACGGAAAGTAAATCGGTCGTAATTTTTTCACGATGCACTGCATTCCATGAAACATCGAATTAATCACCAAGAGCAACAATAGAAAAAGGAAAGTTAATCGACTAAAGGCTCTCTTCGTGTTTGCATTGCCATGGTACCCTGCCATTAAGACGCTGCTGCCACGGCCGGCTTTACAAGCGTTTTATTGCAATTTCTTCGAATAAGGATTAGTCGTCAAACCGGATGTTTAATACTCGGAGTAGTATGTAATTTCCTTTTTTCGCCCACACAATCTGCACGTGTGTGCAACTTGCATCTTGAAGTACGCAACGGCTGCTTACATCTCTACTTCACTTGCTCGTACCACGCTCTCTCACAGTTTCATTCATGTGGTCAGTGCTCTTACGTTGCATTTCAACATAATCTTTCTACAGATGGGTAGTGTGGCACCGGCACAACTGGCAAACAGTAACCTCTAAGACACGAGTGTCCTATTCAGTGCTATGATCCCGTAGTCAAAAAGTTCATCGTCTTAAGCGACGCTAGGCGGAAGACTTGTAATTTGCAACGTTTGTCACCTGTCTCAAGTTGTCAAGTTGTGTACTCAGCCTTGACAAACAGATTTTAATGGTTACAGTGCAATGTTATGTTACTCACGCTGATTCCATACATTTGTGTCACTGCTGCCATAAAATTGCTTATTTCATTGAAAAAGCTGTTAATCAGTCGGATTATGGCATTTATAATATTGCAGTGGATGTTAAAAGTCATTATTACGCACATGTTTCTTTACTTTCTCTTCTCAATCTGCATGACCTGGTGGAAATTACTTGTCTGCTAAAGCTGCACTACACCAGTGACAATAAAATGGACAGATGCTGATCCACTCACTAGCGAGTTTTATCTCAAGGACCACCTTATTCCTTCTCGAGAAAACGTTTTACGTGGCTTGACTTACTGCTTCTTGGCCCTTTCAGCACTAAGACTGCGATTAACCTCCTGCCCCTGTAGTTTCAGCATTCATTAGCTGCACTGACATTCTTGGAGCAGTAGATATGAGCTAATGCTACTAATGTTACCGAGTTAATGGTTCCTACTCTAATTATTTTGCTACAAAAATGAAGTGGTTTAATCATGTGGACGTCTTTTCTAATCCATACAAACGTTTAGTAAAAGTCGGGACGTTTGATGGCCAAAGCCATTTGTAGGTGCCTAGGCTGGCTTGCGAGGATGTCAATCTAGCCCATATCGATTAACAGATATCGAGGAAAATTGGCAAATTTCAGAGTTCGGATATGGTGGATTCGGTTAATCTACTTAGTCTACTAATGTGCTTACATAGGATAGTGAGGAGGAATGTACGGATTGATTTCTTACCTTAAATATACTAGGCCGACCCATGTTGGTCCTGATTCTTGCAGCGTATTCACAACGTAATTCTAATACTGTGGTTGTTGTTAGCTCAAAATTTCACTGCTGATGACAACTTCAGCTTCAACAACTGACTGAGGGACGACAGGGTACTTTTGAACCTTTATAAGCAAAGGTAACTGAAACTGAAACCGTCTCTGCGATTGCTCCGGTAAGAATTACGTGCTCGATGTTGCTCGAATTTCAGCCAAACGCGTAGCCCTTCCAAGGGATGGAAAAGAATGAAAAGATCTACCACATCATCGCAGGAACAAAGACTCGCGTTTCTAGATGTTGCATTTGGGGGTTGGAAGAAACGTTAATGGACGACGCAGTGCATTCACGTCCATCTCTCAAGTTAAATACGCCAGTCAGTGCAGTGTCGGCTTGAAAGTACCTTTCGATTCTTTGACTAATGAGCGCAATACCAGGCGATGTCAAAGACAAATGATTATGCTGCATTCAAGCGTCCAATGGTCTCTTGAGCTTGGTAGTGAACCGCCTATCGTTGCATTCTATTGACCTTACGTCTCCGTTCTTGTTCTTTATTCCGTATTTACACAAAAAGAATTCGTAACAATCTAACCTACAGTACTAAAAGAATTATGAACAAGGCCCATCAGCTTGCACGTATAAACATCTGCCTCGAGATCCGTAGTTACTTCACATTTTCAAAAATGTAGCTTAATAATTCGACGGGATCATTGAAAACATAACGGACGTTTCGCATCCACTCCATACTCTTGGCATCACTTCATTTGTTACAAGCCGTAAACGAAGAAAAGTTCTGCNTCATGAGTTTGAATGACCTTTCATCTTCATTTTGCTGCTAATTATACAACCTCTCGCCGTGACCTAATAAATCACACCTTATCGCTCTCAGCCTGTAATGAGCATTCTCCAAGCTGACGTTCGAAAGAATGAGGCTATTAATTATTCATTGCCGTTGCAATTATTTTTTGCGAGTTCAATGCAGACGCAGACCCTTTTAATTAATTAATTGATAAATACTGCTTGCTCAGTTGCACAGCTCTATCATAACTCCTTTTTGAAAGAAAATTCTAATCGGAACAGACCCTAAACGATTGTCATACTTCAAATCGGTGTCAGTTACGATGTGTCTCTTTTGCTACTATTACTTCAAATCATAACTCCATGTGATGATTCGATTCTAGTTGTGCCTCGGCTGTTACACGAATTAGAGCTGTGATACTTCATATTTTCTTCTTTCCTCTTAAAACTCATTCTTTATTATTGGTGGAAAATTGTATGTTGAGTACATGCATTTTGAAGCTGCTGCGAATAATTCGCAAAAACGTTTTAATAAAGCATACGATGTACCATTTAATGCAACGTTGTCGCAGCGCTGCAGCCGCGTACATAAAATGGTCACTGTCACTGAATACAACTGTCACTCAATGATGCTTCGTCCTATGGCGGCAAAAAATTGCATTTACGACTTTTTCCTAGTTTGAGGTACGTTCACAGGCGGTACTGTTTTAGGAAAAGAGGTTAAATAGTAAACCAAGAACCAATTTGTACCACATAATCAATGAACAGGTCTTCAGCATCAATTCTAAAAAATGGGAAAAATAATGAGTAACACACGTACATTAGTAGTATGTAAATCCCCGATAGTAAATTGCCAAAAATTATTAAAATGATTAAAGTAGATAACCTCAGTTTTAGTTCGAAACCTACATTTTATGATGTGTGTGGGATGTGTTGAGCTCCAAAAGTGATGAGCATATACAACGTTCGCAGCTGTCATTTGTGTTTTTCTAAAGCCGGCTGTCACGTCACGTTAGCAACTTATTTTTTTAAGACATTCGTACGTTTAATTTGAGGCGATTATTTTCTACTTTTCACATCAAGTTTCACCAATCATCATGGACACCAAAGAGATCAAACAGGCTTTGAAGGATGCCAGGACATGCGCTGAAGGAGAAAAACTACATGGCATGTGTTCAGCTGTGCAAGGTATCAAAAATCGCATACATGAGCAAAACTTGTGGTAATGCATCAATCATTGTATAAGGGCAGGGATATTGCGTACAAGATGAAAGTTAAAACTTGTTCCTCTTACCAACAGAGCATTTTAAAATCGGATCCAAAGAATTACACAGCGCTAATCGTGATGGGCTCATGCTACTATTACATGGACAAGGACCAGCAGTGTATAGAAGCTTATAAGTTTGCTATTGACATAAACCCCAATCAAATTCCTGCGTGGCAAGGTATCGTTCAGTATTATGAAAGTAAGGGCCTGAAGTCGCACCCCGACCTCCTGGAAGGCTACAAGAGAATTGCAGCATACTTTTCGGCGTAAGTTGATCTTATTGTTACGAGAACGATGTCTTGCTTTTAGAGAAAATCGTGTAAAATGGCTGCTATTTCATCTGAATCGGATAGTGGAGATGATCAATCGAAATATATCGAAACCACGATGAAGTTTGTCGGCGCTTTAATATACCAAGAAGATTATGAAGGAGCGTTGAAATGTTTGAGGAAGCTGCAAAAGGCTATACAGGAACTGCCTGTGAACATTGCTTTGACGGTCGTTCAGGTTGTGGGCCATCTGAAAAGTAAACCACTTGCAGCTGAAGACGACAATTTGGTAAGCATTAACAAAAAGGTTTAGAAACGCATAAGTAAAAGCACTAATATTAAATTCATTAAATTGAAGCCGATTTATGTGTTTTTTCAAATTTACAGTACTTGGAATCACTGGAGGCCCTCATAGATGATGCAGAATATACTAAAGATGAATACTATAAAACGTTTTATATCAGTTTGTATAAGATTTATGTGATTTTCAAATTTACAGTACTTGGAATCACTGGAGGCCCTCATAGATGATGCAGAATATACTAAAGATGAATACTATAAAACGTTTTATATCAGTTTGTATAAGCGTAATGAGATTGACCGCATTGTGAAGCATTGCCTGCGGAAAGAGTCTTGCTTCAATGCCGTATCGTATCCCACAGAGTATTTGTGCCGCCTTTATGTAGAGTCTGCCAATCCAATGCCTTATTCTGATCGGATTGTTCAATTTGCTAACCAACTGCAAAAGTTGAATCCTGCTTGTGTGTACATCTATTACGCAAAAGGAAAGTACTATTTCGATCACGACGAAATAGGAACATGCATTTCATGGCTAAAGGAGGGGCTGAGCTACAAGTTCAACGAGCACGCCATGGTTGTATTTGCCAAAGCGAAACTGGCTTTTGGAGATTTCCGCGGCGCAGCAGAAGTTGTCGAAGATTTACTCAAACAAGAAAAGTCACTTCAACCTACGAATTTAGATGCTGCTAAAATACTTGAGATCGAGGCTCTAATGGGTTATGATGTTTCTGCTGCGGAAGAACGTATTGCTGCTGTAAGTGTCTGCCAAACCAGCTTTAACTGAAGGTTTATTTTTTTATTAATCATATTGATTAACAATAGTTGCTGGCGGCAATATCTTATGATAAACTGGGTGGGCCTGTGGATCTGTTGCGAGCCAAACTTTGCATTTGGAAGCGAGACTCTACGACTCTGAAGGAGATTCTGCCTACTCTGAGCCTTGTGCGAGAAGACGTAAAAGATGTCGCGAGTCTTGTGGTTGCCCAGCATGAAAATTTTGCAGAAGATTTGGAGCAGAGGCTTTCCAAAGAGGATGTACAAACTGATTTGAGAATAATCGGGGGAATCCTACTTTGGACTGCGGGCAGAGAAACGCAATCTGTCAACATTATGTCAAAGGTAATAATATGTTACCATGCAGAATGGATGAAAATATTGCTAGCGGATTTGCTTATGTACCTTTATTTTCTCACTAGCTTTCAAAATTGAATAATTATCATCCCATGCCGCTGATGTACATGGCAAAATTATATCAAGCAGCTGGAAAACCGCAATCAGCCGTAACGCAGGCTGAAGCTGCCTATCGAATATACCCTTCAAAGGAGGCAGGTATTCTGCTGTCCGATTTGTACTTCGAAGTGGGAGAAATCGTAAGTAACTTTCCAAGCTCTTAAGATTCAAGCTGTACTGCCAAGAATGTTCTGCATGAAAATGAATTACCCTTTGCGATCTAGGACAAAAATGAGACACTCCTTAATCAAGCAACGAAGACTGCAAAAAAGTCTCTTTCCAAGTGGGCGTGGTATAGACTTGGATTGTTATACTTATCAAAACCTGATAAGATAAACGACGCTACCGTAGCCTTGCAAAGCGCCGTCCGGACGGATTATAATGATGGGTAAACAAAAATTCTGAAAAACTATAAAATATGGGCCCCTTAAATGACCGAATGGATGACTAAAGTTTTGTGCAATTTATCGAAATGTAGCCACTTATGGGAAACTCTGGCGGATGCATACCTTGCCCGGGGTTCTTTTCATGCAGCATTAAAATCTTATAACAAAGCTTTAGAGCTGAATGTGAATCCTATGTATCCCAAATTTAAGATTGGGATGATTTACCAGGTATGTCGAGATGTATATGCAGTCTTTATAATTCAAACTGAAGCCAATAGTTTATTATATCATTATTTAATTTGTCACATTGTGTTTAGCAATTGAACGAGCATCAGAAAGCAATAGAAGCATTCTGCGCCCTACTGTCCGATGGCTCGAATTACATACCAGCTATGTTGGAACTAGCACGTACATATTACTTCGTTGCGAAGTTGTATATATACAGTAAACGTGACATTGCGGGAGCCGACGCTATTGGTGACGCTGTACTATGGGCAGTCAGGTGAAATGTTTTGCTAATGGTTTTAGAGTACTTAAATTTATCAGATCCATGGCCAGTGTACCTAAATTCCCCATTCATTACTCGCAGGTCAGCAAAATTGGATCCAAAAAAGGCTTTGCCATGGAAAATTATCGGCGACTGTTCCTTATTAGTAGGAGACTGTGCGTCCAGTTTAACAATTCAAGTCCCATCGATTTTATTAGGGTTTGAAGATGACGACGGGCGAGATCCGGTAGAACTCAGTGAATTTTTGAGAATCGGTACTAAGTGAGTCTGACATTTCCTTCATAAAAAGTTTATATGTCGAAGTAGCTCCAAAACTTGAAGTTTAAACTGATTTCGTGTAACTTCTTTAGTTGTTTCCTAATGGCTCTTAAAGTTTGCCAAGAGTTTGATCTGAAGACTTCCATTGCCGAAATTTATCACAACTTGGGACAATCAAACAGGTTAAGAGCTATGAGAAGTAAAGATTCAGACTCTCGGTACAAGTTTCTTTCCAAAGCGGTAGGTATGCTCAAAATTGCAATTTCAAAAAGCAAAACGAATCCTGTCTTTTGGAATACACTCGGCGTTATAGCAAGTTCCCCAGGTAGTAAAATCGCCAGAATTGTGAAGTTACATTAACGATAAAGACTTAAAAGCAGTGCAAAAATAATATATACTTGATATGTTTTTAGAGCTTAAGTTGAAGCAGTTGGCACAGCACGCGTTTATTCGAAGTATCCAGATTGATCCGAGTAATTCAATTCCGTGGTGCAATTTAGGCATGCTGCATTATCATGCAGAAAATTACATGAGCGCTCACCGGTGCTTCAGTAAAGCTCAAACGTTAGACCCTACAAATGGATACTGCTGGATGGGACAGGTAATAGAAATAAACTTATCACATCAAAACTTGTGAATATGGACCCAGCAAACACTTGCTCATTATTATCATTATTTTTCCAGTGTTTGTCCGCGGAAGCTCTCAAGCCAGAAGACGCAGTGGACTTGTACCGTCATACGTGCTTGCTGGATAATTTCCCCGCAACCGCTGTTGTTGGTTACACAGACTGGGTTTGCCGGTTTTTAGCTTCTGGGAACACAAAAGAGGAGCATTACGTGTATGTTATTGAAAAATGTGAAGGCGTCAGAACTTGCTTTGACTTGACAAGCTTTTACTGTGGTGAGTGACATTTAGTTGAAGATGTTTGCACGTTATCATGAGACCCATGGTAATAATGTCGTCTATAAATTAATTACAGTTCGGCGTCCGTCAGATGCAATTGGTCATTTATATAAAGGTTATTTAGCTGGAAGATTGGGTTTGCTGCAAACTGCAAAGGAAAGTTTTGAAAATTGTTTAAAGACGGTCAGAACAAATGAACCTACTGTTTCTGACGCAGCGAGGATAAATTTGGCTGCTACACTTATGCAAATGGATGACGTGCCTACTGCTAAAATGCACATGAGAGAAATCTCGATTCAAGATTTTACATACCATAGCTTAAATGCTCGAATTTACGATAAAGGTTGGTTAAAATTGGTGAGCTGTATGGTTCCTATTTATTCATATAACGCTTGAAAAATAATAAATTTGCCATTTTTAGAGGACGATCACGATGCATGCCAGTCATCCTACAGCAAAGCCTTGGAATTAACTCAGAAAGCTTGTGAGAAAGCAGAAGTTCATATAGGTCTCGGTATCGTCCATGGGAAATGTGGCAGAATGGAGGAAGCCAAAACCTGTGTGTTTCAAGGGTAATGTACTAATTTGTTGGTGGCTTGCCGTTAAAGTTTCTTTAAGCGCAAAATGGTAATAAAATTTTCATGTTTCAGGTGGCAGTTATGTCGCGATAAAATCAATGGCTTGTTGGCACTCGTGGCTTTGTGTTTGCAAAAAGAGGAGCTTACAGATGCAGATGCTGCTATATCTAAAGCAGTCTACCACCAAGTATCTACAGTCACCGAATATTCGCAAATGAACGATATAGCATTTGTTCAAGCCGCGTGGCATCTTGTTCAGGTAAGCTATTGCACCATGACAGAACATCATTGTAATTATATTGTGCGTTGCTTCATCTGGCTTCCGTCAATTTCAGGATGATATAATCGGAGGGAGGAATTGCATACTGAAAATAGCTCATCGCTATCCATGGAACTCTCAGCTGTGGAACAGTTTAGCTCACTATTTGCTTGAAGCCAATGGTATATTGGAAGCCAGCAATGTTCGAATGCAAATAAGAAAAGCCGTTATGCGAGCGAACATATGGGAACGATCGTCGGAAATATTAATTGCATTGAGCTACCTACTTGAAAATAATGTGGAACAAGGACTACGGTTTGCGAAAAAAGCGGTCCATGCGGAACCGCATAAGGCCACAACTT
This sequence comes from Sminthurides bifidus, assembly GCA_009872375.1. Taxonomy (NCBI): domain Eukaryota; kingdom Metazoa; phylum Arthropoda; class Collembola; order Symphypleona; family Sminthurididae; genus Sminthurides; species Sminthurides bifidus. The sequence continues at coordinate 25,779 of VRMD01000333.1, forward strand.
GGGCCATGTTACTTTTTGCGTTACACTTGTATGCTAAGTAAGCTAGCAATACGGTTATTTTATTGTTGGACTTAACTGACGTCAAGCTAGAGTTGTGATGCTACATTTATGGTTTTTATAGGGAAAGCAAGAAGCACGAGTTTGTAACAGCAGCAACTTCGGTTGCCAAGAGGATCGAGCACCTTTGCACCGAACAGGACAGAGATCTACACGGCTGGCTGCAGGAATATTCGAGTGCTTGTTTTGTAACTCCGTGTGTTGAAGTAACATCATAAACTCTTAATAGCAATGTTGGGACGGAAAATACTTTCCTGTGATGAATGCTAGTATCAGCCGAGGCAGCCGACTGTACCGCAACAATTTTACGGAAGAACAAGTGTCTCAAGTATAACTACGCTAGAATAATTAAATTTTTGCCGCACCTGAAGTCATTGAATGGCCAAAGTTTAGTGATATTAGATATTATTCCTTCATATGGTATCATGATTACTTTCTTTTAAGCCGACTTGAGGAGATTACTAGCATTGCAAGTATTTAATTTAAAATCCGAGGCAAAGAATAAATCATTTTATTTTAAAGTAAATTCAACCGTATTTAACAAACATTAACTTGACACCAAAGTTAACCGTTCGGTTTTTAGAGGTACAGCTTTCCCTTTGGCAAATCCTGCCCAGATACTGCTAACTTCAGTTGATGGACAGTGTTTATTTTGACATTTTCTCGATGCACCTTCGAAAGCTTCTTGTTGCGAAAAGCCAATGCTGAGTCGACCCTTTGTTGGTTCAGGTGGTTCAAAGCTTCTACTTTAATATTTAACTTCTTGTATTCCTTCTTACTGTCCAAGACTTTCACCCTGGTGCTACTTTTAACTGGCTCTTGATCGGCATCAACTTTTAGTTCTGAATTGAGATCATTCGCGCCATCCTCGTCTTTCAGTGCGTTAAGAACGCTTGCAGGCAGGAACCGATTATCCTTTTGATCAGCCTAAATCAAAATAGTTTAGCATTAGTTTTCGTTCTGTCCAGTAGCTCAAAAAGTAATCTACAGAAATACAGATCGATAGCAGATTCAGATCATTCGTGTCAGCTTACCAACTCTACATCCTGTTTCGTGGTATCCTCTGTTTTGCTGGATTGCTTTTGTTTCTAAAATAATTGACCAACTGACTATTAGGATTAGGATCATCACACCAAGGCACACGGGCCCCCTGCGAATACCAGATTGAATGACTGAACTGATGGAATATATTAACTTGCCTTTCCTGACTTCTGTTTCTTCAGAGTTTCTTCTTTAATTCTTCGTTTGCTTTTTAGAGCCTGTCGCCTTTCCTTGAGGAAGTCTTTGACATCGTTATCAAAGTTTTCAAACTCATTTCGACTCTGCTTAAATGAGATGCTCGACGGAGCATCATCGGAATCTGACTCAGACATTTCTTACGTTTCACACGTTTATTTGTTAAGTTTGTAGATTTGCGTTAATTTTTGCTTAAAACACTACAAGTCTTTTTCATCACAGGGTTGAACAGCCAAATATTCGATTGCAACTTGCAAAAGTAGTAGCTTCTACAGTGAACGCGACACTAAGATATGCCCCACGTCTTGACGTCTTGACTTCACTTTCAAAAACGTGTTGTATGAAACAGGTTAATCTAAATTGAAATATGTCATTAATAATCAAATGCCTGTAATCGTGTACTGAGTTTTATAGACAGCAGACAATATACAATATATCTAGCGAACAAGAAAAATTATGATTTTCGCACGTGTTGCCCGAATTTGTACCTTCCCGGTTGAAGAAATCAATGATATATTTGTATCATCATGCCTAAAAATTATTTGTTAGCTCTAACAAATAACTTAAATTATAGCAAGTGTCACACTTTAAGACATAACTGCATTGATGGCCTAGATGAAAGAATTTAATTCTGGAACCTAAAATGCCAAAAACCGGGGTTAAAGAAGGTATTTTCATTATGAGACGCGAGAGTCAGCCGTATGGGGCAGCTTGATACTCGAGTTAATGCATTATGATTCAGAAAGCTTGACAATAAAACTTAACTTAATGGAGCTTTGCCAACATTTGATCGAATGTATAATTTATTCATATGTATCATATGTTTCTCAAAAAATGGAACATTACGCTACAGAAACTTCCTTTGCGTTTTCCCCCGTGCTGACTCCGTCAGAATCAAAGAAATATGGTGCAGGGTTTTTGGATAAGTATCCGTTTCTAAAATCCGTTCCGGACATCCATTTTGATCCTATTTTGACTAGACGCACAAAAACCCAGGTATCCTTAGCACATTTAATTAGCAAAAAGTTCTTGTAATTGTACACCTGTCCCGGTTTGAAGCTACTTCTCACTTCTAGAACTTCTGCACTGATGTGTTCTACAGTACTGTTGCCATAGTAATTCGAAAAGTCAGCACTACGAAGTTCTCCAACGTTTAAAAACTGGTTTTTGATACTTTGAGGTGGATGTCCAGATCCAGCGTCATTCAGCACCTTCATATCTTCATTGGCTTTTTGAACCAGTCCTATCTCATTCAGATCAATTCTTCTGCCTCTGTAATAAGAGAACATCTTGTGGGTGCCGTATAATCCCCGGAAGCGATTATATATTTCTAACGCTGTTTTGCTTTCCCAATCTACAAGGCCCATTTCAGGAGTCAGTTTTGGCGCTGTTGATGCCTCTTTTTCATCTTGAGGAATCGCGTTCTGCAATGCCAGCTCACAAGATTGTAGTACATTGCGTAATAACTCAGCACCAACGCTAGCCATTAATCGAGTTAGTTCTGGCGCCCGTACGTGAGGGTGAATTTTCACGGTTTGCTTGGCCAAAATGGGTCCAACATCGAATCTAGAAATCATTACATTCATTACAGTGCTTTTTGTTATTTATCAAATGAAGAGAGGATGGAGCAGTCGACAGAAAGGACGAAATTCTTAAGTGGCATACCTATGTGGCGCAATTTGCATGATACTGACTCCAGTTTCCGCATCACCATTCATAATAGCGGCCGCAATAGGAGCCGCTCCTCTGTATTTTGGAAGGATGCTTCCATGAACGTTCCATATGCCCCTAAGTTAAGGGTCCATTAATAGCCATTTATATTAACCAGCTTCAACAACTGAACAAAATGTTTATGGCTGCTCAAAATGCTAAATTAAACTTACATTTTGCATTTTTCTATCACAGCTTTTGGAATTAAGTGACCAAAAGAAGCTACCACACCTACGTCATACGTGAAGCTTGTATTGCTCTGTTTGAATTCCTTCCAGGTTAAGCCAATCAACCCATTCTTTTTAACATATTTGCCGACAACATTTTCGGCAGTAGTGGTCACCACAGTTACACTTTCTTTACAAGGCACAACCGCAGTCAGAATCTTAAGCGACTCCAATGAAAATCCATCGTTGCCGAGAAAC